>CM035786.1:11382375-11442375 GCA_020466265.1 Siphamia tubifer
ATGAGTGAAAGAAATGTTTTTTGTATTATCCTTAATATTTCTCTGAAAAATAGACAAAGAATCATAAACTCTGCTAGGGCATGTGTAAACTTATGAGTGCGACTATATGTTTTTATTTATTACCTCAAGGAGGTTACGTTTATTACCAAGGAGGTTATGTTTTTGTCTGTCTGTCTGTAACAAGATAACATCAAAAACTTATGGACGGATTTTGATGACATTTTCTGGGATGTGTTGGGGGAGTGTCACAAGGAATAAATTATTACATTTTGGTGATGATCCGGAAGAGGATCCTAGAGCTGGATCACTTTGAAATTTTTACATTGTGGTAAATGGAGAATACCATTCAAAGTGATCCGAATCTCTTCTGGATCATCACCAAAATGTAATCATTTATTTCTCGTGACGCTCCCAACACATCCTGTAAATTTCATCAAGATCCGGTCCATAACTTTTTCAGTTTCCTTGCTAAATAACAAACAAACTCTGGCACAAACATAACCTTTTGGGCAGACGAAGGGGGGTGGTCTGAGTGCTTTTCTAGTTAATTTATTGGCATGTTTGGAAAAAATCACAAAAAATTCCAGACCCTGACATTTACGGTTCCTTTCTGTCTCTGTTCCCAGTGGTCACGTGCGAGCCCACCACCACGTCTGAGGCCGTGGTGATGGAGCCTCCCAGAGAAGCTGCCTTCATGGAGTCGTCCTGCGGCACCGTCGATCTTGATGACTGCGGTGGTCGATACAACCAAGTAGGTCCACACTTACCGCCCTTAACCTGCTGTTTAACCCATTCATACATAATGCTCACTACAGTAGAAAGCTGTTCGACGCTATTGTTATTTTAGTCCCATATCAAACCAAACACATTGGACATCTGTGGGCGGATTTTTTCCGATAACCGCCTGCTGCACCCCGCTGCCAATAGGGGAGCCTAAGTCTCCGCCCCGTCCGGTCGGTCCACTGGGCCTAAGTTCGGAAAAATTTAACATGAGAGTGGATGAGGAGAAAATAATTATTTTCTGGTCCACTTTACTTTATGCCCTGAATCACACATGTGCTGTACTTCAATTAAAATCGTAACCAATGATGTGCGTTTGGAGTTACTTTGATATGTGTTTTGTGATTTATTAGCGTGTAAAAATATGTAATTATTTGGACCCTGTTTGGACTACATATCAGACGTCGCATAGCTGACGTCAACTGCAGAATCTTTCCCTGCAAACTTTTCAAAACCTTATACCACCTTTTCTATTTTTCATTTGAAAATGTCTGTGTGCTTTGTGCCCCGGTGTAATCACAACACCATTTCCACATGTTCCCTCTACTGCTTCCCGGCTGACGAGAGCTTGTCCCGCATGCTGGCTCTCACTCGACCAACTATCTCTCCTATTGGAGTAGCTGCCACTTTCCACATGCCCCGATATTAAAGTGGTTTTCTCCACGTTTGATGCTCTTGCCTTCGTCCTGAAAGAAGGAGGTGAAGCTCGCCAAAGTCACAGCCATTTTCAAAGAGTTTGATGGTGAAGCTTGGTGGTGACGTCATATTTGTGAGACGAACGTTGTAGTCCATTATCTTACTCTCACATAAAACCTAACGTAACGTTTGATGCCTGTCCAAAGTGAGTGCTTTCTCAATGTGAAAATGTATCTTTAAAATTCACAGACATCATATGTGAAAACCGTTAGCAACATTTGAAACGGGACCAGAAAATTACTTTTATCCCTCCATTGACTCGCGTTAATTTTTTTATGTCACTTCGGCCCCATTGCCCGGAAATCGACCGGAAATAGAATTGCGTCACTTAGGGCTCCCTATGGCAACGAGTTTATTCACTTCAGATTCACGTATGATATCATTCCGCAGGTAGTTCGGCTCATTTTGAAAGTACGTATTTTCTACGTTGTAATGGCTATTTTATCTAATCGGGTTTGAGTAGAAGCAGTGATAAGCTGTAATAATAACCTGTAGAAAAAGCGTGACTATCGAAAAATATTTCCCTCGGCCCGTCGGGAAATATTTTTCTGATACTAATGCACATTATCCCTTACAAAGTGTTGAGCTCATTTGTCTCCTACATTGCAGGACCTATCATGATGACTATTGTGCACACATACATTGTGATGTCGATGCTCAAACAATATATTGTGCAGCCCTAGTTCGTTGTGACTTTTTTGTTGCGTCAATATGATAACTACTGAATGATATTACTTATTTGTTGTTACATTTCATTTCAGACACACCCTGGGGGGTTAAATAAAGTGTGTGTCTGTTATTATCTATATATGTGGTTTTACAGACGCTAAAATTATAGGGCGTAGTTTGTAGACAAATATATCACCCGTACTCACATCCAGTAATGTCATGCTTTACTTGACTTTTTACACATTCAGTAAAGAAGCTTTAATTGAAGTAAAAATCAGTTTTAAAAAAGTGAAATCTGCATTTCAGAAGGTGCCACGTGCTCATTATGCTGCAGTATTTCCCATATGACTCATTCAGGGTCAAGTTTTCTGCCTGTGCTTTCTGTCCCCCCCCCGGGACGTGACAGCTAGTGGGGATTCACTTAGATGATACGTGTTTGTTTTTACCTTCCTGTTCCTTAGTGAGTCCTCAGAGGAAGAGTCCACAGGGGAACGGGAAGAGGATGAGCCCACAGACGTCACCCATGCACAACAGACACAAACAGGTCAGAAAAAGCCAACAGTTCCACAGTTAAAAGACAAAAGAAACACTCACGGATCCACTTCAGTGGCCAGGAAAATAATTGAAGACCTCACACACATTCCACACTCAGAGTATGAGCTGCTGTCCTCTGGTAGTTGATAGAGTCCCAGTTAAAAACTAAAAAAAAGGTTTCTGAACAGGTGCAACTTATCTTTTATCCCAACATCTGTTAATTTACTGAATTCAAGACACTAACTGAGACTTCTGTCTAGTAATGTATGTACATGTTTGTGTGTGTGTATATATATATATATATAGAGAGAGAGAGAGAGAGAGAGAGAGAGAGAGGAGGAGAGAGGAGAGAGAGAGAGATGAGAGTGAGAGAGGAGAGGAGAGAGAGAGAGAGAGAGAGAGAGGAGAGATGAGAGTGAGAGAGAGGAGCGAGAGGAGAGAGAGAGCGGAGAGCGAGAGAGAGGTGTGAGAGAGAGAGAGAGAGAGACGAGAGAGAGTGAGAGAGAGGAGATAGAGAAGAGAGAGAGTGAGAGAGACGAGAGAGTGAGAGAGAAATGTTTTTTTATATTGTTCTTAAAAGAGAATGTCCAATGCACAATTGCACCTTGGGTATCTAGATATTGTGTCTTTTATTATGTGTTATGTGTTGTATATGGCAGCTTTAATTGATTCAAGTTCAAATTTCCTGGAGGATAAATAAATAATCTTGAAAAGAAACACTCCACAGGTCCACTTTAACTTCTTCATCCCACCCTAAAACTCCACATTTGTTAGCAGAGAAAAGAAAACAACGATAGACTAGAAAAAATGACACTTTAAAAACGTTTTTAAATATTAAGACAATATATTTTTGCTTTGCAATAAAAAAATCTGCCAATGGAATATATAAAATATCTTGCTAAGATTCTTGAAATAACATTTTCCAGATCTATTGTCTAAAAATAAGTTCTTATATCTCACTGAAAAGTTCTTCTTCAAGTGATTCTGTATTATTTTACGCCGTGGTGAGATATTTGGACTAGAAATAGAAAAATACACTTGGTAAGATTTTGGTTTATTGCATCGTCTTTTCTCATGGAGACGTTTTTCATAAGTCCAGGCTGAGTTTTTTTTTTTTTTTCCTTTTGCTTGTGTGACTAAGAGTGGAAGGAATTTCAACATGGTTTTAAATGCAGGAAAAGGGAAGAGAGGCTGAGTTGCCAAAGAATGTGAAGGTTCTAGGTCTTCACTTTGACCCACTTCCTCAGGAAAAAGTGATAAAACACATTGAGTAAAGCTGACATGAGCAGCTCCAGCCAACGCAGGGAAGCCAGCCCCTCACCCTCGCCTGTGCCTCCTGACCCATGTTTAGAACGACTGTATCACTCTTTTCTAATCTCTGCTGACAAATGTTGAGCTTTAGGGTGGGATGAGGACACTGAAGTCAACCCATGGGTGTTTTGTTTAATCTTTTAACCAAACACTGTAAAAAAAATCTAAATCTGACCAAGTGTATTTTAATCATTGCTAGTCCAAATATCTAATCACACTTAAAATAAGAACCTAAAGAGAAGGGCTGTGTATTGGCAAGATTCTGGAGATACAATACAAATCACAATAGCAGGGTCACATTACAGTTTATACATTACAATATATCATAATACTAATATATACTGTATATCCAAAAAAGTTTGCTTCAGGAGCGCTACCTGGACTCACAATAAGTAATAATTAGAGGTGCTCTTTGGATGAGAAAACTAAGAGTAAGACAAAAAAAAAGAGAAAATTCCAAGACACTGTCTTATATGTGAAAATTTAAAAAGCCTTTATTACAATGGCTTGGTTACAAAAACCTATAAAAGACCCCCAACACGTTTCAGCATCCAAGCGTTCATCAGGGAGTCAAACAAACTCCTTATGAAGTCAGGACAAACAAACAAAGAGAGTGCCTTGGAATTTTCTCTTTTTTTGTCTTACTAATATATATATATATAATATATATATATATATATATATATATATATATATATATATATATATATATTATATATATATATATATATATATATATATATAAAGATTATTTGTTGGACAAATGGAATTTTCTTTCCTGTTTTTTGCTCAAGTTAAGATTTTTTTTTTTTTTGCTTAATTCAAAAACGTATTTATTTTTCATTCAAGATCTTTTTCCACTTAATTCAAGCAAAAAATAGTACAAGTAAAAATTATCATGGTAAGATTTCTTGAAATCTGTTTTTTATATATCTATTGTCTATAAATCAGTTCTTCACCGTTCCTCTTTAAGTGATTCTGTCAGATTTTAAGTGTGATGAAATATTTGGACTAGAAATGAGAAAAATACACTTGGTCAAATTTAGATTTTTACAGTGTAACACTAACGATCACATCCATCACATGTTTACAAAGGCGTCAACACTGCTTCCATGAACATGACTGAGACAAATAGATTTATGATTGACTTTAAACTGTGGGTTTTCGGTAGAAGCTCATGTGATGATCAGAAGAGCCAGCATGTTTGGTGAATCAATCTTGAAGAAAATGACTGTGGAGCCTCTGAACATCCAAATGGGTCTCATCTGATTACCATGAAATTGTGACAAAATATACTTTACACTAATTATTATTGACATGTATTCAAAGGATTACTGCAGGCATGCCCAAAGTCCAGACAATCACGACCTGCTGTCAGAATTCATATGGCCCACAGCTTCAGTTTTATGGTGTATTATTTATGGCCTGCTCAGACTGAAAAATATACGTTTCAAAATGCAATTCCTCCTTTGACCTGGTGGTGGCAGCACTACTCACCACCCTTCTCATTCATTGCGTCTGTAAATAAAAAGAAGAAAATTGACTGTGAGGGAGGACAGAAGGTAATTACAATATTTTAGTCGAAAACCAAGCCGCCTGTGTTCGTCTAATTCAGGAGTGTTTCAATCGTGGTTATTGAGAGCTACTATCTTGCATGTTTTAGACGTTATCCCTCTTCCAACACACCTGACGGTCATTATCAGGCTTCTGCATAGCTTGGTGAGAGGTTTATCATTTGACTCAGGTGTGTTTGAACATGGATATATCTAAAACATGCAGGATATTAGCTCTCGAGGACCAGGATTGTCCCTAGTGTAATTTTTCCAGAAACTGTTGCCGTGTTTAACGAATTAAATGTAAAGAGACAATACCAGACAAAACATGCTAACATACGACAAGCTAACAGGAAGTTAGCACTCTGAGCTTGTGAGCTAAATTAATCGGTCACCGTGGCAACCAACTACGTTTCCATGATAGTTACCAGTGAAGTGACAGGCAACCGACTGCTTTTTAACTATCCTGCCTGCAACTCAGACCGCAAGAAATATATTGAAAAGGACAAACCCGACCCGCATTTTTAAAAAGTAGTCAATGGTCTTTATGATCATCAAAGGCCCTTACTCATATACCTGCATTTATTTCTGTGTTAAAATCCGATGTCATTGCTTGTAAGTTAATATGTTGAGAAAGGTTTTCATCACTCAAAAGGTATCAACACACAGCATCTAAACCAGGGGGTTGACAACCTATAACACCCAAAGAGACATTTGAGCCCAGTTTATACTGTTTAAAAAAATGTCAACATGGACCACTGGCTCCTGGTAATCTCCACATTATCAGTTAATTAAAAAGTTTGGGCTCTCCTGGATTAGTAAATTAACAGGTATTTAACATTTTTAGATCAGTAAATTATTTTGTTTGTCGTTTTGGGTCTTTAAGGGTTTAATGTTCTATAAACTTCACATGTTGTTTCCTCCTCAGTGAGTGCTCAGCGTCCTGACTCCCTGTCGGTGGTGGCGGCAGGGGTGGATCCTCAGGGCCTGTGGACATCACAGGGTGATGCTGAGGTCAAACTCCGGATGGGGGGATTCGGGCATGGCCGCTGAGCCACCCTTAACCATCCACCAGATGTTCACCTCAGCTGTGGAGCGCTTTGGCAGCTTCACGGCACTGAGCTGGAAGGATGGTGAACAGATGAAGTCCATGAACTACACAGAGTACTACCAGACCTGCCGCACTGCTGCCAAAGAGCTTCTTGAAGGTAACAACATAAGGAGAATGTGCAGAAAAGATGAGAATAACCAGGAACAGACTGTGTTCTGTTTACTGTCCTGTGGTGGTAGGTAGGTAGGTAGGTAGGTAACAGCACAGCGAACTCAGAATAGTGAACATTTCTGTAAAGCCAGTATTAGTTTTGTTTTATCAAGATTTTAATATATATTCACACTGCAAAAAATCTAAAACTGAGTGCATTTTAATCATTTCTAGTCTCATCACACCTAAAGTAAGACAGAATCACCTAAAGAGGAGCTTCTCATTCAAATATAAAGAATAATAAATCTGCAAAATCTGATTTCAAGAAATTTACCACAATAATTTTTATTTAGTTTTTGCCTAATACATTTTTGTTTGCTCAACTTAAGAATTTGGTTTGATTAATTACCTCCACCAAGGAGGTTATGTTTTTGCCGGCGTTTGTCTGTGTTCAAGATAATTCGAAAACTTATGGACGGATTTTCATGAAATTTTCAGGATATGTTGGAAATGTGAACAGGAGGAACTGGTTTCATTTTGGGGGTGATCGGGGTGGAGGTCTGCGCTCTCAGAGTGTTTTTCAAGTTTAAGATCTTTATCACTTAGCTCAAGATTTTTTTTTCCTAATTAAAGATCATTTTCATTCAATTCAAGATATTTATGTTTTGTTTTGTTTTTTGCTGAACTTCAAGTAAAAAGATTACATCAAAAATAGAGAAAACTGAAAAAAAAGGGAGTGTTATCAACTGAATATAAAATAAGTGTCTCCATCCACTGTCATTGATCCAACTTTTTACTGCTCAATGGAACAAGTGAAATTTATCATTCTAAAATTTCTTAAAATTAGATTTTCCAGATCTATTGTCTAAAAATCAGTTCTTATATCTCACTGAAAAGTTCCTCTTGAAGTGATTGTCTAATTTTGTTTATGAAAAAAAATACACTTTGTAAAAAATGTTATATTTTTCCCACTGTGAAATGCATGTGTATTTCCTATAATTTTGATAAAACAACAAAACTAATAGTGGCTTTGCAGAAATGTTTGCTGTTCTGAGTCTTTTGCCTGTGCCTTTTAGGTTGTGAACTCTCATAGATGACTAACTAAACTTGGAACATGTTCAAGTCTTGACAAATTTGACAAGATTACACAATTAGAGAAATATCCTTGGATGGTCTCGTACAAAAGTTTGATATTGCACAATAAATCAAAACTAAGACAAAGTACAATGAGAATATTCCTGATACCTGTATAAAATGCAACAAACCCAAGGTGATTTTTATCATTGTATATGAGAGTGTGAACACATATATAATAATAAAAAAAAATTTGTTTGTTGCATTTTATACAAGTATCAGGAATATTCTCATTGTACTTCATCTTACTTTTGATTTATTGTGGGGGATATGATCAATAGTATTAAGTATCAATATAACATTATCAGCAAAAACATTTGTTCTGCACTTATACCTTCTTGAAATGCCACTGAGAAGAAGGGGAATATATTTTCCTCTATGTGTTTGTTGCAAGCAAAGCATGTAATGGCTTTATCCTGGAAAAAAATCCAAGCACCAAATGCAAATGACTGGTTGAAAGAAATGGCGACTAACATGTCCATGGAGAAAATAACTTTCATAGTGAAAGGTAAATGCACCATATTTGAGGAGATATGGTAACCATTCTTATCCTTTCTGGAAGAGGAAGGCAGTAATAAGATGTGAGTAATACCAATTGAAAAGCTTTTTGTTTTTGTTCTTTGTTATATTTTTAATTTGGTGTAAGTTATGATTCTTTGTTGTACTGTCTTATACAACATGTCTTGTTCAACATGTATTTATATCAATGTTAAAATGTAACATATTTTCAGGGGAAAAAAGACAAAAAATATCTGCAAAACAGATGCACTTCCATCTGAACCGAAGAACAAAAAGAGACAATTGTCCATCTGAGACACAAAATATAAAAGGTTTTGTTCTGTTAAACAACAACCAGCCTCTGTAACTGTTGTTTTATGAGCTTTGTGAACGTGTCTGACTTCAGGCCAAGTGTGTCTGGACTGAAGCATCCGGACAAGCCTGGGCTGTGAACCACAGACAAGTGGTGATTGTGAAATTCAACATGGAGGCTCAGACACATGGAATGCAAACAGACATTAAGCTGCTCCTGGAGCCGCTGGTTTCTGCTTTTGGTCGATATGTCGTTTAAAGTGTCAGTGCCACACCTCAGCCGAATGTTTGAGTCTTAAATTTAATATTATACCTGGACTGTATGAGGTGTTCACACTCACACCTGCAACATAAGACAAAGACACTCATGATGACTATCTGCTTTTATTATACGGTTTTTGTGTGCTCTATAAAAAAAAGGATTATGAAACAGTCTTTTGTAAGCTTTTTGTTTTTGTTTTTGTTTTTTTTTAACCAGGCACCTTTAAGGGGAGGGTATTGTTTTTCAGTCAGTTTGTTAACTTCACGAATCAAAAATTTGCAAAGTTATGTTGGTTTAACAGTTTGTCTGTGTGTGCATGCATATTTGCTCTTTTTGGACTCTAGCATTGAGTGATGGATTGTTCTGATCCAGGTACAAGGATGACACGGACCAAATTTCAGCTGAATTGACCCACTACTTCCAATCTGACACCATATTGAATTTTTGCAACTGGCACCACTTGTTTGTTTGTAAACTGCTTTACTCTGTTTGTCTATCTGTCTGTCTGGAAAATGAGTCAATATACTCTTCTAATTTGCATATTGTGATGTAACAGGTGGTGGCCATAGTGCATCTTTCAGTAAAATTTTAATTTTAACATATTTATATTGATGTTTTCTCTTTGGGTTTTTTCTGTTATCTTTTAAATAAATTAACTTAAACAGCAGAAGGCAAAATGTGGTAAAATGTTATAGGTTTTTATCCAAAGCAGCAGCGTAGACTCTGTCCTTATCTATGCAAACTCAAAACTAAATAAACTTCACTTCTATATATTTATACATCCACTTGTCTATTTTCCTCTTCCTGCAGTTGGGTTTGCAGCGTTGCCATGGCGTCGGCATCCTGGGCTTCAACTCAGTGGAGTGGTTCATCTCTGACATCGGCGCCATCATGGCAGGGTAGGTTTCATCTCCGCCTTCAAATGAGTGGGTTTACGTGACTGACGGTAAAAGTCTCCTCCATGTGTGTCCTTGCTCACGTCACTTATTCTTGAGTGCAATCGAAGGACACTTGAAATATGCAAGAGCAGCTCCAGTGCAGCACGTAGCCTCCCATTACATCAGTGTTCAGAGAAGCTTGGAGCACATAACAGTGATCAAGCTGCTCTTCATTCCTGGTTACATGAAAGTTCTGTGTGTCACCTGTGGAGGTACAGTACGTTATCCAATAACTAAAGGACCTGCACTGTACTTCTACTTAAGTACAGAATGTAACTACTTTTACCACCTCTGGAAGTGGAAAACAACATATTTCTGCTTTACTTCTCTCACAGTCAATTCTGACCTATCAGAAAGTCAGTCTAACTTATAGTAGCATGTGCTAAGGTAATATGTGATTAGTTAAAAAAAATAAAAAAATAAAAATCTGATTTCACCCAAAACAATTCAAATTGCACATTAAGACCTGCTGTGTGAACGCAGCCTTAAAAACCAGATGGAACATGATGAGCTTTTCCTCTGGTTGTGTCACAGAACATCTGTTATGTGACGACAGATTTGACTTGAGTGGAGCCTTCCGAAAGTCTGCCTTGGAAATCTGAGCACAAAAGGAGAAGACTTTGTGATAGAGTTCAGTGCTTTGTCATTTGTGTTATGTGTCAGGTAATAAACCTGGTATTTTCAGATTCCTCACACACCTAACTAACTCCACTCTTTGTTCACACTGGCATGCGTCACAGTAACAATGCACTGAAACCTATCAACCAGTAAAACCAGTCTACATGGAGATTTCTTTGAACATTTTTTTTTGGAAAGCACATGTTCTGCTTCCTTTCTCACCTTCAGTCAGAATCGGTTCAACTGGATGATCAGATAAGAAATGAATCTAATAGAACAATAGCCTCTCGAGACCCAGGAATGTACAAGTTTTCACTTTGTGTTAAATAATTGGCTTTTTCTTTTTTTTCTTTTTTTTTTTAAACTGTACAATGCAAAAAAAATTTTCAGATGCATCTTTAAATTGTTTATGGAATGTACTTATCCCAAAAAGAGGACTTGGGGTCTCAGGAGGGTAATGCATAGTAGAGCTGCACAATATATCGTTTGAGCATCAACATCGTGATGTACATCTGCACAATAGTCACATTACAAATCCTGCAATGTAGGAAACAAATTAACTCAATGTGACACACACTGCAGCCAGCGATCCATCAACCACAATCATTCTTAATCAATTTGGAGTGAGTCACTGGTAACAACGTTGAAGAAAATGTTCAACAAACAAGAGAAAATGACCGTTAACTGAAGACTTGGTGCCAAAAAGAAAAGTTTGGCCATTTATGTCCGCACCACACAGCTATACATCCTCCTGAGTATTTTTTCTTATTGTAATATATATCGCAGGGTTAAAAAAAACATTGCAATGTTAGTTTTTTTACAATATCGTACAGCCCTAATGCATAGTCCTCATGCGTAACTGCTGTGCTTTTAGGGATGCACAATATATTGAAAAATATCAATATTGCAATAATGAACTGTGCAATATCCATATAGAACACTGGAAAAAAATATTTTTCTCATTTCTAGTCCAAATATCTCATCACACTTAAAATCACCTAAAGAGGATTTTTTTTCAATCAGATATAAGAACTTATTTTTATACTATAGTTCTTTCAAGAAATATTATCAATATAATTTTGACTTGTTCCATTGCCAGATTTTTTTTTCTTTTGTCTTTACTTCAACCAATAATATCTCCTATTATTTTTTACTTGTTTTTACAGGGGCATTTTTTCCCCAGTGTTTATTTGCAAATATAAAAGAAAAGTGGTCCAAGCTCATTTTGCTCTCATTTTCTTTTTTCTTTGCAGTGGCTTTGCCGTGGGCATCTACACCACAAACTCCCCTGAGGCCTGTCAGTACGTCGCTGAGAACTGCAAAGCCAACATCATCGTGGTGGAGAATCACAAACAGCTGCAGAAGATCCTCCAGGTGAGAAAAGAGTCAGGACAGGAAGTAGCTTCAAGAAGAAACATGCTCTTCAGGTTCCATTTTACAACCATAAACATTGTCAGTGGTCACAAAAGGAAATCACTGATGTTATAAACTCATGTAGTGTAATTTTAATGGATGTCACATTTGTCTAATGCAGTATTTCTTAACCCTGGTCTTTGAACAACACTATCCTGCATACATGTATACTTCTCCATTCTAGATTATGATGGTGCAATAATTATAGATATTCATCCACTGGGAATTAAAAAATGCTGGGGGAGGGGGTTTCTTTGACATTCCCTTGACATCTGCTGCATGTAAAGAACTTTTCTGTTTGTTGTCAGGTTGAAGACAAGCTCCCACACTTGAAAGCAATCATCCAATACAAAGATGCACTGAAAGAAAAGAGGCCAAACCTGTACTCGGTAAGAACAGCTCTATACTGTTGTTTAGTTCATGAAACATCATTTAACCTTCTGGGATCTGGGTGAACATGTTATACACACTTTGCACATTATGGGCTGGATCTAGGTTTGTGTGTTTAAAAACATGTGCAAACTCAGTGCACACGCAAAAAAATGTACAAACTGATTTATTAACGGTGCGCGCTAAGGGTTGTGTCTTTCAAAAGTGCAAAATAATGTGTCTGCTTCCAGTTTGACACAAATTTAACTGGAAACATTTTAAATCTGACCAAGTGTATTTTTCTTATTTCTAGTCCAAATATCTCATCACACTTAAAATAAGACAGAATCACCTAAAGAGGAACTTTTCAGTGAAATAAAAGAACTGATTTATAGACAGAAATCTTGCCAAGATAATTTTCACTTTTTTGTCCTGAATTGAAGGTGTTTTTTTTTTTTTTTTTGCTTAGTTCAAGATTTTGACAATAAATGAGAAAAATACACTTGTTAAGATTTAGATTTTTTTCCAGTGTGGATGACATGAGCTACAGAATTAAATGAATCAATTATTAATTATAGACAGTGCATTTTTGTTTTCTGTAGGGGACAAAAGTTTCACAGTTTTACTTTTAAAAAAATAGGGTGTTTATTGTAAAGGATATTCCATAAAAATAAATACAAAAATAAAAATCATTTTTAAAAATGTACCTGAAGAACAAAAAAAAAGTTTTTTTTTTCCGCTGAATTCAAACAAAAAATACATTTACTGTATTATATTCTATTACTTATTTTTATTTAGTTTTACTTTTAACAGTTTTTAACTACTTTATACACTTTTTAGACTGTTTTTTCTTTTATTTTTATTGTATATTATGTACCTGCTGTTTACAGTGACAATAAAGTATTCTATTCTATTCTGTTGTAACATTTTGAGGTTTTTAATCTAAACATGTAAAGTGCTTTATAAACAAAATGTATTATTATTATGATTAGATATTTGGACTAGAAATGAGAAAAATATACTCGGTAGGTTCTAGATTTTTTTCCCCCCAGTGTGTTGTTGCAAGGAGACAACTAACTGATGAAATAAGATGTGGAAAACACTTTTTTTTACCCTGAATAATTTTTGGAATAAAAAAACATTAAAATCCATTACAAAGAAAAAAACATCGATATTCTTCTTTTACCATTGTAGTGGGCGGAGTTTATGGAACTGGGACGTGACGAACCAGATGCTCCCCTGGACGCGATCATCTCCAGCCAGAAAGCCAATCAGTGCTGCACGCTCATCTACACCTCAGGAACCACAGGACAGCCCAAAGGCGTCATGCTGAGCCATGACAATGTAAGACATGAACAGAGGGATGTTTGGTACTGATGGGAGACGTGACTCATAAAAATACATCAATTTAACCCTTTCATGCATAATAATCACAACATAATACTACACTATTTTCTGGTATATTCATGGTTTTGTTGTTTTAGTTCCATATTAATCAACACAGTGGATATTTATGGTTCATCTCATACACTGAAAATCCTACCATAACTGTAACTTCCTGTTCTTCATAAACCTGCATGAATATCTGAAGAGGTGAATCAATTGCTGTTTTTTTTTTTTTAAACAAATGCATTGGTTTTTTTTCATATTATCTCTATGAAGTGTATCATGACTATAGAGTAAGGTCGAATAACCCCCCCCCAAATCGGATTAGTTGCATTAAAAATGTTCTTTCCTAGTTTTCACACAGTATTGTCGGTAAATAACCAGTACTGTCAGACTTAACACAGATCAATCTATTATCATGATTAATCATGTTTCTTAGTGTAATTTTTTTGTATTTTGTGGGAAATTTGAGTACAAAAAAACAAAACAAAAAAAGAGACAGAACAATTGATTGACATAGTGTTTTAATCATGATTAACGAACATTAATCCAAAGCAACCTTGTGATTAATCTGATTAAAACATTGAATCATTTGACAGCCTTAGTAAATACATGTTTCTTTGCTTCAAAACATGAACACATTGGTATCCATCTCAGTGGATATTTTTGTTACTCCATGAAAAGTAGGTTAATCAAGATTTTTTTTTTCCATTTATTTATTTATTTATTTTGCTTTTTTTTTTTTCTTTAGGCATGAAAAAGCAATGAGTTTGAAATTTTGTATTAAGATTCTCATGATTCATACATGAAAGGGTTAAATGTCCTTCTGCTTTATTGTGCTCAAACTACATAACCTTTGGCTCGTTCCCTCAGCTGACATGGACGGCGTTGTCCACCAGCCGACACGTGCGTCTGACGGAGGCCACCGAGGCCCAGGAGTCCGTGGTCAGCTACCTGCCTCTGAGCCACATCGCCGCCCAGATGGTCGACATCTGGGTCTGTATGAAAGTGGGAGGAGTCACACACTTTGCTCAGCCAGATGCCCTCAAGGTGAGTGACAGTGTGTTGAACTTTAGTAGCCCTGAAGCCATAACGTCACCATGCTAAGTACGAGAGCTAAGTAAGACATTAGATAGAAGGTTCATCACTTTTAAGAACAATATAAAAAAACATTACTCTCTCTCTCTCTCTCTCTCTCTCTCTCTCTCTCTCTGTCTTTCTCTGTCTCTCTCTGTCTCTCTCACTGTCTTTCTATCCCTCTCTCTCTGTCTCTCTCTCTGTGTCTCTGTCTCTCTCTCTTTCTCTCTTTCTCTCTCTCTCTCTGTCTTTCTGTCCCCCTCTCTCTCTCTCTCTCTGTCTTTCTGTCCCCCTTTCTCTCTGTCACTTTTTCTCTCTCTCTCTCTCTCTCTCTCCCTCTCTCCCTCTGTCTGTCTCTCTCTCTCTCTCTCCCTCTGTCTCTCTCTCTCTCTCTCTCTCTGTATACTGCTATGCACTTCTGGTTGGATACTAACTACATTTTGTTGTTATGTATTTGTACATGGTCAATGACAATAAAGTTTCTTCAAACATATGTGTATATACTCCCTTGTAAAACAGGTTCTTGATCTCAGTGGCCTACTTCCTGGTTAAATAAATAACTTTATGTTTATTGCTATATTTCTTGTCAGTTAATTCTCCATGAGCGCCGTCACACGATTTCATCATCAAAACCCCTGAACTAACACATAGTGAGATTTTTAACGTAGTGAAGTAAATCTTTTGTCCACATTACACAAACTGAGAGCCTTAGTTGTCTCATTTTCACGCTGATGTTTCCATAACATTGTGTTTGTTTTTCCATGCTTCATCTTTCTGTGGTTTTAGCTGCAGGCTGAGTTTGTTAAAGTGTCTCTACAATGTGTCCGATCTCCCATTTCAGGGTTCTCTGGTGAACACCCTGAAGGAGGTGCGTCCCACCGCCTTCATGGGCGTCCCACGTGTCTGGGAGAAGATGCAGGAGAAGATGAAGTCGGTCGGCGCCAAGTCTTCCACTGTTCGCAGGAAGGTGGCAGCGTGGGCCAAAGACGTGGGACTGCAGACCAACCTGACCAAGATGAACCAGTACGTACACAGGAAACGGCAGCCGCTCCACAGGCTCTGTACTTGGATTACATTACATTAGATTATATTAGATCAGATTACAGTAGATTACATTAGATTAGTTGAGATTACATTAGATAAAATTTCTTTGATCTCTGTAGCACTAGCATCATAAACACTGAATGTACAAATATAATAAATATTACAAGACAAAAAGAAAATAGTCACAATAATAGCTTTAAACAATGTAAAAAAACAGGAAGTTGTTCATGAAAAAGCACAAGTGGAAATAAATAATGAAGTAGTAGTAATAATAATAATAGATAATAAAAAGTACTTATCATGAAGTGGCAGTGTATGTCACAACAGTTCTTATGGCATTTGGTGTGCTGTCCGTATGCATTTTCAACCTCGATGTCATTTGATTGCATGTCAATTTATGTGATATTTGACGCATCAATTCAGATTGGAGTGAGCAAATTACACACAGATTATAATGCATACAGATAACACACTAATTAAAAGTAACATGTATATTTCAACAGTTATATCATGTGTGTGCGTGTGTGTACACATTCAAGAGTCACATGGATCAAACACAAAACCCACCCCACTCCTCCCCCCACCCTACAGAGTCCCAGGCCATGCATCTACCCCTAGGATCAAGTAAATAAATAAACAACACGGTTATGTTTTAGAAACTTCCAAAGTGTTAACCATCATATTTTCATGGCAGTTTATATCCATGTGTCATTCATCCTTATGTTTTAATGTTTCTACTTGTTGCCTTTTAATGTTTGGCATCAACGGAAACTAAAACCAGTTCAACATTGACTCAAATCTGATCAAAATACAGATTTGTTCTTTTCCTTTTATTTGCCAAAAATAAGACTTTTAGTTCCTCGAAATTCATTGTTTGCCTCCTCCAATTCTCTAAACAACTAAATGTCTGAAAACAAAATGTCTGTTTGTTGTTCTCATCCTGATGTTGTAGCGTTTCTTTCCTTTCATTTGGGACATCTACACAGTTAAATTATCTGCCACTCATCCGTTCATTCTTGTCCTTTTTCCTCCTTTACAGAAACGGCGCCATTGGACGTCCAACCTTCAGCTACCACATCGCCAAAAAGCTTGTGTTTAAGAAAGTGCGAAAAGCTTTGGGCCTGGATCGCTGCAACAAGTGCTTCACAGGTGCCGCCCCCATCACCAAAGACACACTGGAGTTCTTCCTCAGCCTCAACATTCCTCTGTACGAGTTGTTCGGGATGAGTGAGAGCTCTGGACCTCACACCATCTCTGTTCCAGAGGCCTTTAAGCTCACCAGGTACGCACCTTTACCACTGCACGGCTTTGGCTCTCTTTACAACTGTTCACAATAATGTATAGAATATTCTGAGGGCATCATCTTCATCATCATATTAGCACTAAACACTGCCAGATGGGATTAACAGATGGATAGTATTAATATGATGGTGTTTTTATTTAATTTTTTACCCTTTTAGACCCTGCGCATTGTGCCATTTTTAGATAAATGCTTATATGTATTTTATCTATGGTACTCCTTTTGTACTGCTTTAACACACACACATATATATATATATATATATATATATATATATATATATATATATATATATATATATATATATATATATATTATATATATATATATATATATATATATATATATATATATATATACATATATATACATATGTGTGTGTTTGTGTCTATATATATAATATACATTTCATGGCACCTAAAGTGGATTACACTTCCACTTTCATTGTACTTGTACACTTACAATAAAGACATTCTATTCTGTTCATTGTCGACTTCGTCATCACCTTCGTTGTCATCTTCATTATCATCTATGTCGTCATGTTTGTTACCTTCCTCATTGCCATCTTTGTCACTGCCTTCCTCATCTTCACTGTCATTTTCATTTTCCTCTTTGTCATTCTCTTCATTGTTCCATTGGCAGATTCTTTTTTTTTTTTTGCTTAATTCAAGCAAATAAATCTTCTAATGGAACAAGTGAAAATGATCTTGGTCAGATTTGTAGAAGTATTATTTTCCAGATCTATTGTCAATAAATCATTTCTTATATCTCACTGAAAAGTTCCGCTTTAAGTGATTCTGTCTTATTTTAAGTGTGATGAGGTATTTGGACTAGAAATGACAAAAATACATTTGGTAAAATTTTTATTTTTTTTCCAGTGTCGAACAGAACCTGACAACTTTGTAAATTCAACTTGTTATTCATTCTTCATTGAAAGTGCTGCTGAAATTCTGGGACATTAGTCTTATTTTGACGTGTGTTTTCTTTTGTTGCAGCTGCGGTAAGGAGATCCCAGGGTGTAAGACGAAGCTGCTAAACCCCGACGAGGAGGGAAACGGCGAGATCTGCCTGTGGGGTCGTCACGTCTTCATGGGGTACCTCAACATGCCTGACAAGACGGAGGAGGCTCTGGACGCAGAAGGATGGCTGCGATCAGGCGACCTGGGCAAACACGACCAGAACGGATTCCTGTTCATCACTGGAAGAATTAAAGGTACAAAACTGCAGCAAAATAAAATGGGTGCTTTCCTTATACCTTTAGAGGAGATAAAAATGGACTTTATTATATCTGTTTCTGTGTAAAAACTGTGTAAAAATTTTACCAAAATCTGTCGTGAGCAGAGGTGGTTAAAGTGTTCACATTCTGTACTTAAGTACAAGTTTGTGTGAAAAAATACTCTGGTAAAAGTAGAAGTACTGATTCAACTCCTCTACTTGAGTAAAAACGTACAATTTCTCAATTGTAATAAAGTACAAAAGTAAAAAGTAAAATTGCATTTATTTATTTTTTTTTGCCATGAACGCAGTAATACTTATTTAACCAGGAAAAAATCTCAAAAGTTTCAAAAGTATCCGATGTAGATAATGTGTTTGATCGAGTCACAGTTACGAAGTTTTGTGGAAATTTTGGTAAAATGGGGAAAAAAGTTGCAATTGAGCTAAAAAGTCATCATGAGATTTAAAAAAATTATAAATATGAAGTAAAAAAATGTATAATTTTAACAGAAAAAGTAAAAATTGTGAGATAATAGCCACTTATTTGTGTTACCCGCCAGATCTGTGTTGTTTGAAAAGTAATGAGTCTATTCTGAGAATGTAAGGAGTATAAAGTACAGATATTTATGCAAAAATGTAGGGAGTAAAAGTAAAAAGTTGCCAGAAAAATAAATACTCAACTAAAGTACAGATACCTAACACTTAAGTACAGTAACAAAGTAGTTTTACTTAATTACTTAACACCTCTGGTCGTGAGTCAGTCAAATATAGTTAACCCTTTAGAGGACACTGTTAATACATACATAATATTCTGCTCCACCTTGCACCTTTCCTGAAAATGTCATGGACGTTGATCCAGTAGTTTTTGCGTAAAGCTACTGACAGATAAACCGACTCAAAAACAATACCCCTCTCCCCTAAAGTAACAATAATACTCAAGTAACTTAGTCAAAGTTTCTCCTTCTCTGTCTTATCATGTGTGTTTTTGTGCGTTTGTTCAGAGCTGATCATCACAGCAGGAGGTGAAAACATTCCTCCGGTTCCCATCGAGGACGCCGTCAAGGAGCACGTGCCGCTGATCAGCAACGCCATGCTGATCGGAGACAAGAGGAAGTTTCTGTCCATGCTGCTCACCATTAAGGTGAGGTTCAAGAAAGGACTGTGTGCGGTTCATTATGGGATGTCCGCTATGATTATAGTGACACTGCAGATAAAACAGCAATAAACACAGAGAGAAGAATGAGATAAAGGCAGAAGACGGATGATTTGTGTTTGGAAAAGCACATGTTTTTTTCTAATCTGAGACACAGATAATAAGTCGGTGAAGAGACGGAGAAAAGGGTTTACTTTAGATGTTTAAATTACTAACACTGCCATCTACTGGTCTTTGAGGAAATCTGATTTTACAGACCAGGCTGAAATACATGTCAACTATTGTGACTTTATAGTCACTTACATTAAGTTCAACTGCAGGTCAAATGTAATTTATGCTCCTAAAAGTTCATTTTTATTGTATGAGAAATAGAGCTACACAATATATAGTTTGAGCATCGACATCATAATGTACGTGTGCGCAATAGTCACATCACATGTCAATTATTTTTATTTAATTCTTTATTAATTTGTATATATATATATATATATATATATATATGTGTGTGTGTATAATAGATATATATATTTTTTGATAACTTTTTATTTATATTAAATTATTAATTTTATTTATTTTGGCAACAAGGAGGATGACACTGAAACATATGTTCTGTGTCGACCACTAATCTGTTTGACCATTTGTGTCAGCACCATACAGCTGTTATTTACTCCTGTTTTTTCATATGGCAACATATATCCCAGGGTTTTAAAAAATCACAATGTCACTTTTTTCTAATATCGTGCAGCCCTAATGAGGAGTGAATTTATTTTATCCTTAAAGCTGTAGAGATGAAACAAAGAGCACGTATAAGGTATTAACCCTCAGATGTTCTGTCTAGAAATGCCCATGAGAGTTAAAAACATATACTCAATAACTGTAACATTTTTAACCCTTTAACTGTTATGTTTGTAACGTAAGCAAACCTTTTTTTGGATGTAAAAATTATCTCTATTGATCGTGATGTCAGTCTATTTTTTTATCCAAAAAACACACAAAAAAATTATTTTGGAAGATTTATGCCTTAATATTGATCATAAACAGTGGTTACAATGAAAGTAATAGTGTACCCACTGATAAAAACAAAACAAAAAAATGAAAACTAAATTTTAATTAAAAAAAAAAAAAAGTACACCAGAAATGTACATGCTTGACAATGGCTTTATAAAACGTGGATGGAGGACTGAAATAACATTTAAAAAATAAATAAAAACACAGACAAAAATAATAAATGTCACCAAAAAAAATACTTTTACTTGGAAAAATTGTAATAATAATAATAATAATAATAATGATGATGATGATGATGAAATGCCTGTGGTCTGCAGAGCCAGGTGAACTTGGAGTCTGGGGCTCCAGAGGATGAACTGACCCCAGAGGTGGTGGAAATCTGCAGGAAACTGGGCAGCAACGCCACACGAGTGTCTGAGATCTCAGGCGGCCGAGACCGAGCCGTCCACACGGCCATCCAGGAGGGAATCAACCGAGTCAACGAGAAGGCCACGTCCAATGCCCAGAGGGTCCAGAAGTGGGTCGTCCTGGAAAAAGACTTCTCTATCGTCGGAGGAGAACTGGGTGAGTTTGACTGAACTGACGGAACATCTGATCCATGAAGGGAACCAGAAGACTGAACTGAAGAGGTTCAGGTGGAAGAGATTAGTCTGTAGATGCAGGGTTAGGTTTAGGGTTAGGTTTAGGGTTAGGTTTAGGGTTAAGTTCAGGTTTAAGTTTAGGTTTAGATGCATTAGGTTTAGACTTAAGTGGTAGGTTTAGATTAGTTTCAAGTGTTGAGGTATCTTCTGGTTTAAGTTCAGGTTTAAGTTTAGGTTCAGGTTTATGTTAAGGTTTAGATTTAGGTTTAGGGTTAAGTTTAGGTGCATGTTTAGATTAGGTTCAAGTGTTGAGGTATGTTCTGGTTTAAATTCAGGTTTAAGTTTAGGTTTATCTACAGGTTTAGGTTCAGGCTCAGGTTTCGCGTTCAGGTTTAGATTTAAGTTCAGGTTTAGATTTAGGTTTATGGTTAATTTTTGGTCCATGTTTAGGTTTAGATTTAGGTTCAGGTTTAAGTTCAAGTTTGGGTTTAGATTTAAGTTTCAACGTTTCAAGGATTTAAGGTTCAATTGTTGAGGTATGTTCTGGTTTAAGTTCAGGTTTAAGTTTAGACTTAGGTACAGGTTTTTGTTAAGGATCAGGTTTGGTTTTCTCTTTCTATTCAGGTCAGATTTAGGTTTAAATACAGGTTCAGTTGTATCTTTCGGCTCAGGTTCAGGGGGTGTATTTATGGTGGTTTTACTCCAGGTCTAAACTAATCCTAAATCTCCTCCTTCAGGTCCGACCATGAAGCTGAAGCGGCCGGTGGTTCTGAAGATGTACAAGGAACAGATCGAGAACTTTTACAAAGAACTGGCGACTCCGACGACCCCCGACAACCCACTGCCCCCCAAATAAACCCACTCAGGACCCGCTGACCCGCATCGTTTTCCCATGCGTCGCCATTTCGTCTCCTGTGTAAAAATGTTTCAGATGTTTTGCCTTAAAGCTTTGGTTGTTCAGTCTCAGTTCACATTTATGGACATAAAAGAAAAACAAAGAAGCCATTGTAAGATAGCTTTATGAGTCGACAGAAGAAGATGTGGACGATCTGAACAGAGCTATTTATTATTAGTATTACTGAGATAAACAGTAATATGTGACAGATGAAGTAACAGCAGCTGTGTACCAACAGCTGTTTATTATACTGTAATACTTGAAAATAAAAAGCTAGTTTTCAAGGTCAGGGTATGAAAGTATGAATCATGGTCAGACAGGAAGTTGTTTTTGTTTGTTTGTTTAGAGACCGAACAGGTTAGGGTTACAGACAAACAAACAAACAAAAACAGATTTCAAAATAAAGGTTAAAACTTCTTTGTACATTTAATTTTGTGGTTTTACTGTAATTGCTTAATTAATTAATTGATTGATTGATTGATTGATTGATTGGTTAATTAATTAGGACTATCACATGTCTATCTATCTTGGGCTTTTATTCTGACACTGACACTTTTACATTTACTTCCTGGTCATGTGACAGTCCTCATTCATGGATTTATTTATTTATTTATTTATTAAACTCTTATGGTAAAACCACAGACTGAAATGACCATAAAGAAATTTCGACCTTTATTTTGAAATCTTTTTTGTTTTTGTTTTTTTGTTTCCTTCAACCAAAATTAAAAATTAAAAACTGCTGCCCCCCCCCCCCCCCCCCCCCCCCCAGTTAAATCCTGTCCAACATTGATTTACAGTTTCATATTCTGACACTTCAGGTTGTTTAAATGCATCCTTGTTGTTGTTGTTGTTCAGAATTTTTTTTATTTTATTTCATTTTGTGCCAAAGTCGAACTTAACTCGGGCCAAATCGGCTTCAGACAACCTCGGAAAAATCTGACGTTTTTCAATCATATCAATGTTTACTGTGGTTTTGTCATCTTTATCCACATTACTTTTACAGAAATGACCTGTTTATTGTTTTCCAGAAAATCAAAAGATACAAACCCTCCCATAGATAAACATAGAATTGTTTTTCATGCTGTAAAATGAACCCATTGAAGCCATAAATATTGCTTTTTTTTGTTTTGTATTTGTAATGTCTGAGTGTAATCAGATGTTCGATGTGCTTACATACCTGCCTGGCTTTATGGAAATGTTTTCTTTATGTGTGTAAAAGATGCTGAGATACTGGTGTAATATTGTAAATACGTTTTTGCCTTTGTTCTCATCTCCTCACTCGTCTTTATTTATTTTCATTTTTAATTTTCTGGCATTATTCAGCCCATGTATCAGGCATGTATTGGTCAACCGCGGGAGTTTTTGTACTTGAAGGCAGATAATATCTTAATTCTTAATATATCAGCTGCGTCACAAAAGCTTCACTGATCTTTAGCATCAAATATATTAATGTTGAAATGCTGGTGGCGTTATTACGGTGACTTTCCTTCATGATGACAATATATAGTAGTGGAAAAAGTTTTCAGATACCCCTAAAATTTTACACAATCGCAAATACTTCCAGGAAATATGTGCAGAAAAATATTTTTTTGGTCTGTTTTGACAAATGTGGCTGCATCAGTCATAAACAAATACTTTATTATTATTATTATTATTATTATTATTATTATCAGGGTTGTCAAATGATTAAAATTCTTAACCACAGGGTTGCTTTGCAATTAATCTTCATCAAAACACTATGTTAGTCGACTGTTCTGCTCAGGGTTGTTGTTTTTTCTGTACTCAAATTTCCCACAAAATCTACAAAAATACAGTAAGAAACAAAAAAACTTGGAGAAAAAAAGGTACAAAACGTGCTAAAATCCTGTAAAAAAAAAGAAAAAAGTGATGAATGTTTTTGAAAGGAAATTTTTGTTCTGTATTTTAAATAGTTTTTGAATATGTGTTCAATTTTCCATCACTTTTTGTGTTAGTTTATTTTTTGAGGGAAACTTTAGTGGATTTTAGCCTGTTTTGTATTTTTTTTGCAAATGTTATGGTCATCATTAATCGAAAAATCCATAGCAACCCTGCTTTAAAAATGTAATCATTTGACAGCCCTAATAATAATAATAATTTTTTTTTTAGTATTTTGGTTTAAATGGCATGTTGCTGAAACATCCAGTTTTAACCTTCACACAACAGTGTGCGTTGGTTTAAAGAAT
The DNA here is from genome assembly GCA_020466265.1 of Siphamia tubifer. Lineage (NCBI taxonomy): Eukaryota > Metazoa > Chordata > Actinopteri > Kurtiformes > Apogonidae > Siphamia > Siphamia tubifer. Next base: position 11,406,527 of record CM035786.1, read on the forward strand.
TGAACTAGACTTGACCTCACTGACTTAAGTGATTCTTTTAAGTATTATATCACAAATGCGGGTATCCAAAATATTTTCTACTACTGTATTTCAAAGGAAAAGGTGATTGGAATCCAAAGAGCTGATCTTGTAAATGAAGTAACTGTACAGAAGTGTAGTTGAAAATAAAAGCTATGGTTTCCAGAGAAACCGAAAGAAAACGATGTAGCCTACTTTTGACAAACTAGTAAATATGGAAATGAAGGAGATGCAGCCCGTCCGGGTCAGTGACATCACTGGATTTAGCTTTTTGTTTGAGCCCAGATTGACCTCATGACCCCAGACGCAGACCTGGATTTACCTGACCGTAAGTGGTTTGTCATCGATATCAAATGAGACGATGAGGAGGAAAAGCATGAACCTAAAGCAGAAATGACTGTGTACACTATGAATGTCTGTGTTGGATCAGTTATGGAATAAAACAGAAATACTCCAATGTTTGTTGAGCTTTTCTCTGTTCGACTTTAATAATAATAACAGGTTGCTTCTTATGAGAGATTGTGCCACAGAATGATGGATAAAGAGGACATCTATATGAAAATTTGGGGGCATTATTTCAATATAGTACAGTAAGTTGATAGCCTACTGTATTGTTATTTATTTTTTTATTTTTTTAATCTTTTTTTTTCTATTCTTTCAATTTTCTTCCTTTGTTTATGAGAATACTTTAATATTCAGTGATGTATAAATATATAGAATTACTTCACTTATTCAGTATATGTAGTGTTAAACCTGCCTATCTGCCTGTAACCCTACCTGTTTATTTGTGGATGTTTTGTGTTTGTTTGTCTCTCGTATTTGTGAAATACCAACAAAAAGTGAATAACAAAAAAAAAAATAAAGAAAATAATAACAGGTTAGAGCGCTGTGAAAATTAACACGTGTGCATGAATGACAGTTGTTCTATTCCTGTATCTGTGGACGTCCAACACAATCACTTTATTCTACTGAATGAACATCTGATAAATAGAAAGAAAAACAGATAGGTTAGGGTTATGGTTAATATTCTGTTAACATTTTACCACAGAACCCAAAAGTCATCATTTCAAAACCTCAAACGTTTCAGGTCATTTGGAGTTGATTGGATTCTACTTTGAAAAAGACATTTTGTAAAACTGCAGTGGGTTAGTGATAGCGTTAGTATGGAATTACATTTGCTTCAAAAGGTTTCAATAAAAACTTTCTAAAACTCAAATGAATAAAACATATTTAAACAAAAAATAAAAATAAATAAAACACTTAAAGGTGCTAATCGCCAGATCATCATGAAAATGAAAAAGTCTAATTTATATAAGTCAAATGGTAAGGCAGTGGTAATAGCATGTGTTCCATTAGGGCCATTTTGGTTGAAAAGTGCAGAAGAGGAAAAAAGCAGAGGCACTGAGATGTTTAAAAATATATATTAGAAAGTATTTAATAAAACAATGCAAAAGTTAAAAACACATCAGCCTAGGCGTTGCGGCCAAGGGCCTTCATCAGGGCACACACAAAAACAAACCCTCAGTGAAAGGTTAAATAAATAAGCACCTAAAACTGTAGAAAGGGGGTAGAGTCCTCAATTATGTTAGTGGAGCAGACAATTAACTAAAAAAAAAAAAAAACACCTGCATATTAAAATAAACATACACACTAAAAATACATATGAATATATATAAAATACTATTTAAAATAAATAAAATAAATAAATACATACATTTTTAAAATTTGTCTTAAAACATGTTTAAAAAAATTGACATTTAAAAAGTGCTTTAAATTATTATTTATGTCCATCTAGATGTTTCCAGGAGTGTTTCAATGTGTTTTGAGTTGAAGCTCATTGGATCACTATTATAAGACGTAAAACATGAAACCTTTTTCAAGTCTGTGATGTTGCCTGAACAATTCTCCAAACATCATTCACTGTGATCTTTGGCAACTCCAGTAAACTGATGAGAACAAACTCTGCAAAAACTTAGCGCTTGTTTTCATAGTGTTTACGTGAGACCAGAAATGTTAAACCATCCTTATCCCAATGCGGAAGTGTTTCATACAGAGACCGTTGACCTGTTTTTCATTTATTGTCTTTGCTGCCATCTAGTGAAGGTTTTTAAGTAGTGCAATTTAAATGTTACAGATTAAACAATACAAGGACCAGTAAGGCTAAAAAATGTGGTTTTATTACGTATTTATTATTTTATATTATTTATTTAAGAGTCATTCTTATAAAAACTTTAATAGTAATGACTATACAATAATAATAATAATAATAATAATAATAATAATGACCAAAAAAAACTTGTTTGTATGAACCCAGTCATAGAAACCAAATAAAACATGTTTAAAAGAAAATTCAACACTTGGGTAAACATTTCTGCATAGTATTTACAAGATGTATTTCCAGAATTTAGTAGAAAATTTACAAAACCAAAATAAATGGAGTCATCTAAGTCCTTTTTCATTCTCATAATAAAACTCTTAGAAGGATAGCATCAGTGAATACGTTTGTGTGAGATTTAACACTTTATTTGTGACAAGATATTTTTAAGTAAAAGTCCAAACTTTTTTCCATGGGATTTCCCCCAATTAACCTGGTCCAGTAAGAAGTGACAAATGTTGTTGAAACAATATAGTTTTGGAATAATGCTCGTATACTTTGGTTATTTTTGGTCTTTTGTGAAAAACAAACTTGTCCCTCAGCAGAAGTCATAGGGTTCAGATCTGTCTGACATAGTAAAGCAGCAAAAGTTTGTTCTAAACTAAAGTTCTCAAGTTTCTACAAACCCAAAAGCCATAAAGACTACACTCCTCCTGAGCTCTTTCCACCTTTTAGATTGATAATTTTATTGTGTCTGGTTTTCTTTTCTTATTTATTATTATATGTATATAAGGGCCTGGATGTTTTGATATGTTATCTTACACATCCTTCTATTTTGTCTATTTGAAGCTGGCTTTATTGTGAAATAATTTCTAAATAAAGCCATTAAAAAAAAAAACTTCACATGAAATCCAAATCTAACTAGAAAAGCACTCAGATCACCACCAAAGTGTCATCATCAGTGCCTTGTGCCACGATCAACATTTACTGAAAATTCCAGCCAAATCCATCCATAACTAGGTTGTGTTGCACAAAGCCAAACAGACAGATTTCAGCACAAAAAAGAAAACCTGAGACCAAACAGTCGACCGACAAAGTATTTTAATCATGATTAATCTAATTAAAATTTGTAATCATTCAAGCCCTGAGAAAAAAGGAAATGTTCAATTCCATGGAGAGAATTAATTGGACTATAGCACATATAATATAGATTTTTTGGGTGTGTTGCATATTTGCAACAGTAGGCATTAAAGGGTTAAATTAACAGGATGACCTTTAGACCTGATGGCTCAGTTGAACATAGACCAGGTTTAGAGAAGAACACAGACCAAGTCAGACTTTAGATAAAAAGTGATTTAATCTGTTTTTTTTTTTGTTTCTTTGTGACACAAACAGTTTAAGGCTCAGAACCGGTCGCACACTTTAATCAAAATATACATCAGATAAAAAAACCAACAATCAGCTCAGACACCAAACGTATAAAACACATATGTACACGTAACCCTGCCCCCCAACCAAACCCCGCCCCCGAGACAAACTTGGTCCCATCTACTGAAAAGACGATGCGTTCAGGTCGCCTGGGAGAACAGAACTGTGGAGGCTGAGCTGCAGTGCATCATGGGAGATGTAGTTTAGTTTGTGCTTCATTTGTCAAAAAACTAAAATGTTATCGTTTGAAAACGTCTTCATTCTGTAGATTTTTTTAAAATTTTACCTGAAGTTAAATCTTTTTAAAAAACACCTCTAATGATTGCAATAAAAGATTAAAAGGTGACAAAAAAAACCTGTTGAAAATGTAAGTTAGTGATTCAACTTTCTCATGGACTTGTTTCCACATTACTTCCGTTCACTATGGATTTGAAAGAAAAAAAAAAAGTTCTCTAAAATTTTTCGTGAAGGGGCAGGACTTTTCCCCTGAACAGACTTTTAGCTGATTGGCTGTCAGATCCTAGTCTCCGCCCCTAAAATAAAAACTCATTCTGATGAATGAGTTCTTAAACTAAACTTTCATCCAGTTTCTTCCTGTATGTTCAATTTTATTCCAGGTTTTAAAAAAAGGAACTTTTTGTTTTTTTATTATTATAACCGAGAAAAATTTTTAGGACAAAGTTCAGATGTGAAACATTCCTTCCTGAGGTCGTACGTAAGCAAATCTATTTCATCAGATTTTAAACTTTAAAAGCCATTCAATTTGTAGTTTTTGCACTGAAATTTGGCATCAGATTTTTTTTTTTTTTGCACCAAAATTAATTTTCACATTTTTTTTGTCTCCAAATTCAAATGTGTAGGATTAAAAGAAAGAAAAATGTTAAAAATTCAAATCTGATGAAACAGATTTGCTTCCATAGTCATTGACCAAGGCATCAAAATCTTCCCCAAACATCAGGGTCAGGAGTCACATCAGAAAACATTCAATACTTAAAAAGAAGAAAGGGTCGAACCATTACAATAAATGATTCCAGTCATTAGTTCGACTTAAAAACACCAGAAAAAGTCCAGTTAATCCACTCTAAAACTCTAAAACCCACATCCCACTGAACAGCTTGGATTTTTATTTTAATCTCTTATTCGTCGATTAGTCTTCCAGTATCTGGGTGTGCTTTTTACACGTTTTGTGTAAAAAAAAAAAAAAAAAAAACAACTTTTTTTCCCCAGATTTTAAATAACCTCAGAATTCAATACTTCTTAATTTTTGCACAATCTTTAAAAGCCTGGTCATCAACTAAAATTTACACATTGTAAACAAGAGAAAACTATCAGACTAGCATCTATCTGCCAAATGTGCACCATTACTTCCATTATAACCACTGTTTTTAATCCATAAACCATGAAGGCAGAAATCATGCAGTGTTTTTGGGGGGTATTTTTCCACCAAAAATAAACAGAACATCATGATCAACAAGTCATTTAAAAGGGTTAAAATGTGTAAAATTAATGGTGGTTTTTTTTAGGGCTGAACTCGATTTACAGAAATAAATTAAAATTACAGCAGAAAAATCATATATATATATTATTTCATGGTTTGCTTTATTAGTGTGCATCTTATGCACACTTGAAAACATGTTATTTATGAACATTCGATCTTCTGATCTATTGAGTATTGGGGGGGGGGGGGGGGGGGTTGTTGTTTTTTTGCATCCAAAACATGGCTTGTTTACATTACAAATAGCATATAAATGGTAAAAAAGTGTGACAATTGAATATTTGGTGTATTTATTTACAGCTCAAGTTGATACAAAACAAGTAAAAGTTCAACCGTATGAACTTTTAAAGTTATTCCTAGGGGTCTCAAATGAATGCATTAAGATGAATTGATTACAGTAATAATTGGTGTTTTTTATGGTATTAATCTAATTTTTAATACCTCACCATTTGTGAATGAGTTTCATTTTTGATGTGTAACTTAAAGCACTGATTAACAGCTCGGTTTAATGTGACATTATCTGAAACAGGAAAAGTGTCCAATATTTGTATTGATACAAATATTGTATTGATCAGAAAAGTGTTCAGACTGTTTTTGGATCAGCACTTTATATGGAGCCTATGTTATTTTATTTTCCAATTATTTGCAGATTGACAAAAGAGCAGGTCAATATTCCCCTGGTGGTGGAAACTAAAGGTTACAGCCACAACTGGGACTAGACTACATGTGAACTGTTCCACCGAAATGAGTCGCAGTGATACAAATGTCAAAGTTGAGTTTTGGCATCAATAGAAAGTTAAGAAATAAGATTTAAAATGATACTATAGTCAAATCTTTATGATGGATTGTTCTGAAGAGAGCTCGCCATATGGCCATTAAGTTACACCTCGGTATTAAACACAGACATAAACGATGATAATACTGACCAGACCTTTAACAAGATAATTAAGGCTACACACCAACATGATTAGTTTGACAGGAGGACCAGTCAACGGTGAGGCAAACTGCTCTCCCACCAAACGTGAGTGCTTGTGTCACTCTTTATACTTTTAACCATTCTCAGTGATCTGTAAAGTGAGCAAAGCTAGTATCCTTTCAGAAGTAAATCTTCAGTGGTGGGCAGGGAACTAGACGTTAACGGGGGGGGGAATCGTGAAAAGACAACTCGAATCAATACCTTGAACATAGAAAGCCAAATTTAAACACCGTTTGTGTGACTTGACCCAATTATGTGAATTATGAAACCTGGGGAAAGTGTTTTTGAATGTAATTTCTTTCAAATTTGCCCCCCACCCCAAAAAAAGGCCATGATTTTCCTCATTTTTCTTTGCGACTTTACAACTCATTTCAGCAGAGCAGGTCTCAAATACAGTGGAGTAGAAATGGATATGACTGAATCTGTTCAAGTCTGTTAAAAACAAGTGACTTCATAAAAGACATTTTTGTTATATGTATATATCTCAATCTGCCATGATTATGTAATGAATTGAAATGAGAATGCCTCAAGTCATAGACTTTTCTAAGCATTTTTAGGTGAGATTAAGAAAAGATATCTAGATCTATTAACTCATTGACTGCCGGAGACATGTCACCTTGAATCCAAATGTTGTGGGGTTGCTAGGATACGAACTGAAGCAACTTTTAAGATGTAATTCTTCCTCCCAACCTGTAGGGGGCATAATAAAAATAGCAGCACTGGTCCCTTTGGTATTATGTTCTGCTGATCGGAGATTAAGCAGAGAGTAGCACTTACGGGAGTAGAAGTATGTAGTGGCAAGAAGCAAGATGGCAAATAGAGCAAACATTAACAGGCAGTTGACCCTTGACTATCCTTCAGAGTGGTTGTAGTGGTCTGGAGATCTAACATTCAGGATCACAGACACACTGGATCTGAGTAGAAGTCTGGTTGTCAATTTATATATAGCTCTATTTCTTCTGTATATAAATAAAACTATTTTTCCCATCAAAAATCTCTTTCTCTGTTTAGGTGTATAAGTGTCACTAAATCCATAAGTTCTGCTTGAAATGACTGCACAAGATGATCATTTTCTCCAGTTTTTGGTCAAAAAACTGTGTTTTTGCTGAAACCACTCCATATTCTACTATCAATTACTTGAGAACAGAAAGGGTTAGAAACAAGATTATTATTATTATTTTTTTTTTTTTACAAATAAAAGAAGAGGGTCTACACCAGGCATGTCCAAACTATTCCACAAAGGGCCAGTGTGGTGCAGGTTTTTTTTCTACCAAGCAGCAGCATAACTCATTTGGTCAAACTGTGAACTCTTGGTTGGTTGGAACAAAACCCTGCAGCCACACCGGTCCTTTGTGGAATAGTTTGGACATGTCTGGTCTACACTTTATTTTGATGCGAGTCATGTTTATGTAGTTATAGAACTCAGTATTGTGAGTCTGGTCAAATCGGTGAAAATGCTCTAAAACCTCAAGTGGTTTCCATTCTGAAAAACAAGCCGGCAGTCAATGAATTAATTACAGAACAGAATTAATAATGAAAAAAAAAATTTAATCTGTTGACGGCACTAATTATTCCCCAAGTGTGCCTTTTCTGCACACTTTGTGTTTCATACGGTCCTCTATGGGAGGGAAACCTGAGGGTTAAATGAACTAAAATGGGCCAAAACACTTTCTACATTTACTGAACACGTTTGTGTTTGATCCGCTCATAAATAAAGTGCGTGTGGAGTTGAGTGGACACACTCGCATCAGTGAACACAATCTGTCTGTTCCAGAAGCACACACACCAACTCCTCTGAACTCCCAGGGGCCCTGAACACACCACACTGGGCCTTCAGCATCTCCCTTAGTCCAAACCTTCAGTGTTTCTTGGTTACGTTTCCAAGCGAGCGACAGGAATGCGAAATAACTTTAAGACACAGGTTCTCGGTACGTTTCTGTCAGGTTTTCATCTCCGAAGAAACAGAAACTAACGCAACTGAAGGCACAAAAAAGCCTCGCCGTCAGGCTGGAGGCGGGGCTAAATCCAGTGAAGCAATGGAGGACTCTGCCCTGAAACCTGAACCTGAGGGCGGAGCCTGTATTTGCACGTGAAAAAGGTTGTGTTTATTTTTTGGTTCCAGCTGTAGTGGATCATCAACGAATAAATAAAACCATCCAGAGACACAAAGGAAATTCACAAATCCAGCAGAAGACGACGCAAAATCAAACAACAAACCCAAACCCAACAGACGACAGATCAGGAATGATTAAAATATTGCTACGATATTTGATTGGATAAAACATGAGTAGATACATGAGATAAAGACTTCGGACCCAAAGCCCGAACACACGGCGGCTCCGTTTTAACGCCAACATTCAAACACAAACACTAAAATAAACCACATGTGCAGTAACACCAAGAGAGTAAACCAGCCCCAAGACAAAGAGGGGGAAGCCACACCCACCTAGGGGTCATGGGGAGGTCAGCATCCAACACACTTTAACCCTCTGGTGTCCAGGTGAGTATATTATACACACCGACACATCTTTAGTCTCACAGTATAATTATACCAAGTCATATTTTTTGCCCAACTGGGAATCTGTGCAACTTTAACACTGCTGCTTTATTTTATGTTGATTTCATACTGTGGGGAAAAAAACAGGACTGGGGGGGGTTTGTCACCAGTGGGGGGGACACCAGAGAGTTAAAAACACTTGGGGCGGGGGGGTTAAGGAGAGTTAAGGAGAAATCTCAGAATTTTTGATCCAAATTCGCCAGAAACAAACAGACCCTTTGGAAGTCGGGTCAGAAGGCAAGAGCGGCTAAAAACGTAACAGCATCAACGTCATCCAACACTTCCTGCTTTTTTTTCTCCTGATTCTAACAGTAAACCCAGGACACCAACTTGAACCCGGCGGTCTGAGGTTCTGGTCAGAGGTCTGAGGATCATGGTGACCTGGTCCTCTGCAACAAGGCAACAACAACCTACAAATATAAAAATAATTTAATGGGACATCAGAGTTCACGGTGGGTTCTGCAAACATGCACTGGAATGATGGGAGTGTGGTGGACGCCAGGTCCGGCTCAGATGGACGACTTGGAGAAGGAAACCCGGAGGTGGTGGTTCTCCCCCAGGTCGTGGTTGTGGAGTTGGATGAGGGACTCAATGGCCTCCTCGACTGAGCCCATCTGGATCAGAGCCATCTTATGGTCTTTTCTAAATACACAGGAAAGATTGGATCAGAACCAGCACCCACACTCAGACCAGAATCTAGTCCACCTTCAGACTGGGTCTCATCAGGTCAATCCATCCAATTTTATTTATACAGCATTAAATCATGACAGAAGTTACAAGACTTGACATGTAGCGCTGGAATGAACCCAACTGTTGAACCGACAGTTAGTGGTGACAGATGTAGATTTAATGAAAACACTGCTTACTTGTGTTAGAATCACTTTATCAAAATGTTGATAAGATCCCTTAATAAGTCTATTAGAATTACATCTGTCTGCTTCCACTCTTTTGTGTCATATCCCCAACACATGCATTGCTGAAAGTAACTGAAACATTTTTGACTGAACATTTTTGCATATGCGGAGCCTGGCGGGCAATTTTTAAAAATTGCATCATTTTGGTGCATTCTGAGAGCATTATAGGCCATGATTTAACATTACAGAATGTGAAATTTGTACTTACATTTTAGAAAAATCTGGCTCATATGATCATAAAGTTTTCAAATTTACTTATAACTCATCTAGGAAAATGAAAATACTATATATGTTTGTTCAAATGTATTGTATAATTTCACTAAATAAACAATGGATAATATACAAAAGACTAGCATGGGATGCTTCCATAAAGATTACCTTACCATCTTTACAATTAAAGCTTTTGATTTCACTATCAAACAAAATAATTCCAATAATAAATAATAAAAAATGTCATTAAATCTAGTAAAATCTATTGTTTTTCACTGTGATGTCAAGAAGATACTTAATTTAGTAGCACTTTCTACTAATAATTATTGTCCCGAGTTTTCTTTTGCAAATATTAATCATTAAGAAAATAAACTTTCCTTATCAGAAATATCATATATTAGAGTGAATCTATAATCATATTTTTAATGATTGTCTCCTGTCTCAGTACATTTGAATAAATTGTCACTTTTTGAAATATTTCAATATGCTGCCCATTTCGCTGATTCTCTTCTTGTTGGGTTGCCCTGAGCCTAGCTCAGATGGATTAGCTGAGGATGCTAAAGATTTGCGTTTTACTCCCGATGCTGACGGGGACTGCAGCTGAGATCTGTTTGATGAAGAGAAGTGGCCAATCACAGACCGCGTACTAAAGCGATTTCGGAAAAATAAATAATGGCGACCGGAAGATGACCCAGACGGAGGATTTACATTCTATATTTTTGTGATTTTCGACCAAAATAAAGCTTGAAAATTTTTTTTTCGGTCAGCGGATAGATTTGACGGAACAGAAATTTCATTTTTGACAGATTTCCATCTGTGGACGGAGATTTTACAGCCATGCACATGTTTTGCCTTCTCAAATACACCCCCCCACAGATTGTTAACTTTCCATACGCCTCCCAAAGTATCTTGGAAGGAAACAAAGGTGACTATGTTAACACCCAGGGCTCATCACTATCAAAAGCCCCTCTAAGAAAACCTGAGGTACCACTTGGCCTTTTCTCATAACCACCGCTCGTGCGCAGAAGTGACCTTTCTTGACAAATAAATAAAACATTGTCCATCAGCAAAATTCTCCATTTCAGTATTTACCAGCAGCAGAACAAAAACTGCCTCAATACAGAGGAAGGAAACATGATCTTTAACAAGATTAAACCTGGAGCAAAACCAGACTGAGGAGGATGGATGAGTGACGGGAGGAGAGAAAGGCTTTACACAAACTTACATAAAATGTAGACTTACGGTCAATTTATTTTATACATCAAATCCACGCACAGAAGCACTCCGTGCCATTTGTCTGTCCATAGTCTGGACAGACAGAACCCTGAATATTTGTCTAGTTCTGGGTTCAGGACAGTGGTTCTGTCAGATTTTAAAGATGAGGAACTTACTGGAAGAACTTGAAGGCTTTGACAACAGCTCCTGAACTGGAAAACAACATCTTGAGGTCGTCCTCAACCACAGATGGTCTGGAGACAAAAGGAAGAACACTTTAATAAAGAATAAGTTAATATAATATCACATTAATTCAGATTGTTCATATAAAACCACAGAGTGGATATGTAGACAAGTGACTGACGAACAGAGATGAGCAGACTATAACTTTCTATTCGTGAGACAGGACCTATGGGACACTGGACAGACTGACAGATGGTTGGACAGACTTACGGGATGTTGGACAGGTGCAGGGTGGCTGAAGGGGGGAAGATGTTTGAGTAGTTCTTGGAGCCGGGCTTTTTGAAGCGGTGCAGGGGAGAGCTGCTGTAGTCTTTGGTCAAACCTTGGTCCTCGTGTCCTTCTCGGGGGAGTTGGACACTGGAGTGTTTAGACAGCGTGATGCGTAGAGGTTTTCCATGCAGGCGCTGACCGCTCAGGTGACTCATGACTGGAGACGAGACACAGGATTTAACGTCACACACCACGTCATTGGTCAAAGGTCAAGGTGAACCAGGACCAGTACCAGGTTACCTAGCTGAGCCTGCGTGCTGTCTGACATCTGGACCAGAGCGTTCTCCTTCTTGTTGAACAGGATCTTGACCCTCATCACATCTCCGTAAACCCCTGAAGACACAGGAGGATAGACAGACTGGTTACTGACAGACGGACGGACACACATTCATGGGGGGACATTTAGAACAGGGGTATAGCTTCAACCCACTGACCCTTGGTGTTCTGGTCAAACGTTTAACTGAGCTGAAGGAGGAGCAGTGAGACGCTGAATTTACTGAAGGAAGTGGAAGTTCAGGAAGAATTCAAACACTATGAATTATGGGAATCTTGACTAAAAACCAAGAGCAGCTGATTGAGGACATGCAAACAGAGGACGTCAAATTGACCCACAGGACATGGACAGTGAATACAGCACCTCAGACGGCCACTCTGGAGGGACAACGCTAAGAAATGATTCACAGACGTAAACAAAGATCATTGAAGCAGACAGATGAAGTCACTGATGGTGGATTTTATAACACCACCACCACCTTCAATGACAAATCACAACCATGCCCCCTGAAGGCGGGACAAGGGCTATCGCTTTTGGTTGGGTTTGTTTTCTTTGTTTGTTTACACGTTAACATTAAAACTATTGGTTGAATTCAGACCAAATCTGGGATCTAGATTATCAGTGACCCAGAATAGATGTTGTTGCATTTTCGCAAAAATAGGTCAAAGTTAAAGTTTTTGTATTAATTTTTTGAATCTTTTTTTCTCCATGTACTTTCAATTGTGTATAAAAACATCACTTTTGTTTCACTTTACTTTAAACTTGACCCACACAGGAAGTTGACAAGATGACATGAGCTGGATCCATGACAACATAAAATGCAATATGTGCGAGGGGTGGGGTTTGTTAAGCAAGGGGGTGGGGTTTGTTGCATCTGGGACCACCCATTATAACAAGTCTGTTTTCTGGACGTTCATCAGCAGGAGGAGAAAGAAGTGGCTTCAATGCATATTTTATTGAATTTATAAGAGTTTAAGTTCAGTCAAATATAATGTGATAAAAGTCAGAAAAAACGTATAGCAACTTTTATTATTGACCTGAACAGAGTTTTAGTAATACGCTTTTGGTCTGGATATCCTTCGTGTCAACTTGAAAAATATTGGTTTTAGAAACTACATGTTTTTCATATCAATGAATAACACGTCAAGTAAGAACTCACTGGATTTTGGACAATTTTCCATTTCTACATTGTCCACAAAAGCTTATCACTAAACACTCTTGTTAGTATCTCTGGAACTATTGTCCGACTTCAAATCAAGTGGGGATGCCTCACATCATGGCATCATGAAGGATTGGGAGCGTTTGAGGATATATACCCCGAGTTTTATCAATTTTTATTTAAGAAACTGAAGATTTATGAAAGACAAAAAAACAGAACAGAAATCAATCTGGCCATCTGGTGAATCACTAAATGTATAATATTTTGTTATAAAGTCATAACTATCAACTAATGTAAAGGGTTGATACCTGGTGATCCACTAACCAATACGTGTCAATAACCGATGTAAAATTACATTTAATTATTCATCAAGTATTATTACTGGTAATATTTTCTTATTGATTAATATGGTTATAATTATTGTGAATATTATTGTGGTTATATTACAGTTATTGGTATTATCGATTATCATTATTGTTATACATTTATTCAAGCTTCACTAAAGACACACAAACGAGGTCCGTAGGATAAAATAGAAGTTATTGATTATTACTACTTTAGTAAAACACATTGTTAGTAGTTTTTACTAAATACCGATTTTGTACAGAGTTCTTTTTTTTCTATAACAGTTTGCGTTTATTTTACAGGATCATTTCAACATTACAAAACGATAACAAAAGTGATTTGGCGTTCATAAATGTATTCACTGAATCAAACCTAGACATACTTTAATTATAAGTAACTTCATGGAGGTATAAAAGCTGGAATCAGTACCAGTCTTTCAACCAGCTCCAGTTTTACATCTGATTGTGGTGAAACCGCTGAGGAAATACTGCAAATACTGTCAACAATTAAAATCCACACACAAAAAGTCTGACAAACCCAGCAGACACTCAACTTATTAAAAAAAAGCACAAAAAAACAAATGGAACAAGAGGAAAACTTAAATCAGAACAAGCAGTACTGATCGCTCAACATACCGAAGAGAATAAAGAGGCAGTGGGGCGTAACTCTCTGAAAGACAGAAGGCAGCGCAGGGACAGGACAGGGAAAGATGGGAGGGGCCCCGGTGTATCCACGGCAACCGAGAATCAACACAAAAACACATGTGAGGGGTCATTCAGACGCTTCTTCACCTTTGGACAAGGATATGAGGACAACATTATCACACATGATTGACAGCCGTGTATGTCAGCGTCACGCCAACAGAAGGTCATAGGTCAAGACAAAAACAACAACTTTGACAGAAGATGGGACACAAAGATGAATAGCGATGTCAACATGAATCTACTAAATCACCCTGATAAACACAAACCTTCAAACAACCTGGAGAAAACGATGGCAAGTTTTATGAATAAAAACCATAAATTCAATCAAAGATCATTCTGAGTACAGGAGCCGAAATGAAAAGTTATTTTTAAAATTGGTTTAATTCAAACAGACAATTCAAAAGGAGCATTTAGGAGTAGGACAAAGACTGAGGGAAAGCCTAGAGAGAGTTAACCAGAGTTCCCAGATTATGGAGAGAATTAAAAGACAAGGGAGTCTTCTGGGTTTATATGTATCGGATTACTGAAGTGACTGCCCACATGTCTGATTACTCCCAGTTCTTGGATCATGTAAACTGACTGATCCAGACTAGTGTGGGTCAGGTTAATGTTACTGAGGACAAGACATCGACTGGGGAGGAGACACTGGGGACAGGACTCACCTCTGGGTTAAGGTTGCTGACCAGGAGGACACAGTTTCCATGGGGGACAGCGGGGAAGCCCAGCCTGGTGGCCCCAGGGAGGGACAGGGAAGTCAGGGTTCCAGGCAGAGCAGGGACTGTCAGGCCAGGGTAGGGGGAGGACACTGAGGAAGGGGGGGACAATGGAAAAAATAGTCCAAACCACTCATGGACCCACAGACACCACTGAAAACACAGCCAATCAGAGCAGGGTGGAGGTGCACCATTATTATTTTTTTTTTGTGGTTCTAGGTCAACTGTTCTATGGGACAGTATGCATTTTTACTCACTTGGTAGAAAGACATTAGTTTAGGAATTGAACACTGTTTATTATGGGGTGGTTTTAGGAAATGGATCACAATTTAAACAGTCAGACAAATGAATAACCGATGAATTCAACTAATTGGAGGTTTAATAACAGGAACTAGAAGGTGTGTTTCCTATGTTCACCGGGGTACCAGAAGGTTCATTTACACAAATATAAAGAAGGAATTCTCAGTAAAATAACATCTCCTGAAACTGTCTCTGAGGAAAGAATGTGATCTATTGAATCCTTTCAGTGGTTCCGTTCTTGTACGTGGAACCCGAACTCTATCATTGGCCCAGTTAGCATTGTTCCTTTTTGCTGTTTTTCTTAAAGGCCCTTTGTGTGTAATGTGTTCAGGGTCCTGGTAGCAGTGCCATGGGGCCTTGCAGGGAGTCCTACCTGTGGGCTGGATGGTGAAGGCGGGGGGGAAGGCATGTGTGGCCCCGGCGTACGGTGCAGCTGGGATGATACCTGGAGCTGGAGAAAGAAACCGCAGTTTAAAACAGAGATGAACCAACATATCCTGACCTAACCCTAATCCAGTGGTTCTCAAATCCAGTCCTCATGGCCTGGTGTCCTGCATGTTTTAGGCATCTCCCTCATCTTTTTTTTTAAACATTTAAAGTAAAACAAAATAAACACTTAAAAATAAATTTCATAGATTTTTGAAAAATGCAAAAAAAAGTAATAAAAATTTGAAAAAATAATTTCAAAAAATTACATCATCATCAGGCTTCTGAAGAGATGATAAATAATTAAACTAGGTGTGATAGAACAAGGAAACTTGCCTAGCCACACTAGATTCATGCGCATGTGATGTGCTATAGTAGTATTTTAGTTACACTGGATTCAACTTTTGGCTAGATTTCCCTGAAACTGGCTGATGAATCAGAGGGCGGCTGTAACAAAGTGACACCGCGCAACAAGTCGGAGACAAACAACCAGAAGCAACCATAGAAGAACTACAACAACAGGTGAAGATTTACTTTTATCAAAGTTGAGTGAAGAATGTGAGGAAATGTCAGCAACCTCTCAATTCTTTTTTACAGAAGCGACAACAATCATTCAGGTCCATAATGCCCAATTTTGTTTCGTCATTTGTAACTTTCTCCGGACTCCTCTGTGACCTTTCCGGCGTCTATGTCATCCTAAAGATTACATTGATGGGTTGTAGTGCCGTCCTATTGCATACAGAGGGATTTCAAAGACAACCTTATAGCCCACCTCCCCCGCCTATGAAGAGTTCCTAGACCTATACGTGTAATGAATAGGCATAGCGTGGCTAAACTAGAGAGAAACCGCTAAACACACAGAACGCTGGGCCACGAGGACTGGATTTGAGAACCACTACCTTAACCCAACCCTACCAGGAATTCAAATAGTTTAATCCAATGAATAAAATGCGTTTCATCTATAAACAGAACTGGAACCAAAGAACAAAGTCTCAACCCTCTTCGTCCAAAGCACAAATTCTGTTCATATACAACATCATCACTGTCCTCCAAACTAATTAACCCCCCGGGGCTTACTGAAGGCAGCGGCCATGGCAGGGTGCTCCATGGCGGGCTGGCTCTCTCCGCTGGGCAGGTCCGGGCGGGTGAAGTCTCGGCTGCGGTCATTGTTGTACTTGATGTCTAGGGTGTTGAGTTTGGAGAAGCTGATCCTCAGCGTGCAGCATCCATTGTACAGGTTCTGTCCGTCCAGTAACTGAAACACAAACAGGACTCAGCCATACCCACAGACAATGGTTTGACTGTTATGGCGGCAGAGGGTGGGGCTTACCACTTTAGCAGCCTGGGCCGACTGTCCATCTGAGTACTGAAGAAGAGCCTGAAACTGACTGTTCTTAGTGAAGACGATGATCCGCAGAACTGTCCCGAACTTAGAGAATACCTGCCCACAAACACAGAACCAGTTTAACCCAGACCCAGATTAACCCCCAGAAGCACTCGGGTGTTCATATGTCCGAGCTGAAGCAATTTATGTTGTGGTAATTTTTCAGGAAAACTTTGCAAACTTTGTGATAGCATAGTACAAAAATGATGCAACTTTTCAAAAAAGATTAAGATTCAAAAATCGCAAAATAAAAAAAAAAAAAAAGCCACTTTAGTGCATTGCTCAAGAGCACATCAGCATAGCTTGCTGATGAGCTGATCATTTGAATCACGTGTGTTGGAGCAGGGTGACATCTAAAACATGCAGGACAGTGGACCCTAAGGACCAGGGCTGAAGACTACTGATCGAATTAACGTACATGTAAAAATACTCATAATGAAGTGAAGCTAAACTGCGTAAGCATTCTGTCCATAAAGAATCGTCCAGTGTTAATTTTGTCAGAAAATTGTAATTTAGTTTTAGTCCCTTGATGAAAATTTAGTTTTAGTCACAATTTAGTCATCTAATTCATTTTAGTGTTAGTCTAGTTTCAGTTGACCAAAATTCATAACATTTTAGTCGACGAAATCCAAAATAATTTTAGTCGACAAATCATTTTAGTCAACTAAAATGTGACGACTGTTTTTTTTCTTCATTTTGTTAAAAATGACATAAAACTAATGTTTTAATGTGTGATGCACATAAGATTTCACCAATTCATTCCACTTGAATTAACAGCTATGGTATTAAGAGACTATTCTGTTAAAGTAGTGGTGCATAATCAAAGCAGAACAAAAACCAGAGATACATCAAGGCTTTACCCTCACTAGGGTCGCGGGGGTCACAGGGGGCCTATTCCAGCTACAATGGCTGAAAGTTTTGAATAACTTTTGATGTCCCACTTGTCTAGTTCGTGTTCACCGATTTTGAGCTCATTTGGCCCAATGGCCAAGGAGGAGTTTGTTAAATTCCAATGACAGTGAAAATCCACAACTCAACGTTTTTAAAATTTCAATCCAAGATGGCGGACTTCCCGTTTGTTTATGGGCATGGCCATCGTAAGGTTTTTTTGTTCATCATATGATGAACGTGTGTACAGTTTTTCATAGCTCTAACTTCACTAGGGCGTGATCTGGCCTAATGCAAACCACTTCACCTTTTCTAGGGGGCGCTGTAGACATTTCTTTACAGACTTTTACGAGACCTATACACTTCTGAAGCTTGTGCAAAATTTGGTGAGTTTTCATGCATGTTCAGGGGGTGGAATTTGACTTTGGAGAACAGAATCAGATCGAACTGCGAGCAGTCTCAATAGGCCTTGCGCCCGACGTGATACGCGGTGAAGGCCTAAATATTATGATATGTTTTTAGAGGAATAATATTGGGACATAATTTTGCTTTACAAGGATATTACAATAAAACCACCTCATTGACCTATTTGGAGACATTTATATATCTAAGGGTTAACATCAACACATGGTTCATAGTAGTAATATGTCTGAAGGTCTAATACTGCAGACTAAATGTTACACACAGCTTTGCAATTGGAAAAACCCTCTCTACTTCTGAGATGTTCTCCTTAAAACATGTGATCATATGTTAGCCATTACCCTTAGGCAGCGCTGTCGTTACCTGGCAGAGGGTGTCCATGGTAACAGGGCACACCAGGTTCTCCACCACCACCCTTAGCACTGTGCTGGGAGCCGCCATCACTGTGTCCATGTGCGATGAGGTGAGAGCACGAAGAGCTGCCTGAGCCCTCTGACAAGATACAAACACAGTACGATGGCTGAGGGGAGCCAAGAGCAGCCAGCATAGGTTGACAGGAGCTAACAGGGCCAAAGTTCAGTTTAATTCAGAGATTTATTGTCCCGTAGAGGGAAAATTTGGTTTGCATCAGTGGTTAAAAATATAGAGGGGCTAATAGTCGCCAGCACAGGCTAATGGGAGCAAAAAGGACCAAAGAAGGGTTAACATCAACACCAGTACAGGCTAACAGGGCCAAAAAGGGGTCCTGACCCACATTACCTTCCATCTGCGGGACTGGCTCAGCCTTACCTCCTGGTTCGGGGAATTGTCTGTCTTCAGTTCCTTGTGGTTGGAGAACTGGACGTGGATTGGGTGATTCCTGATGATGGGCATGACTGTGGAGTAATAACCCACCATGTTCTGAGCAGCTTCCTCTGAGCTCATCTCTAAGAATGCCTGATGGGACAAAACAGGAACCAGGGTTAAAACACTGGAACTGGAGCGGTTATTTACAGTGGCTCCAATCTGCAGGATGTCACTGACAATACTGACACATGAGCACATGAATAAACTAGAAAAGAACTCAGAGCACAGACCTCCAGATCACTACCAAAATAGAATCATTTGTTGACCTCCACATTACCACCATACCCCAGGGCTGTAGTACTCGAGTCCGGTCTTGGACTCGAGACCGGTTTTTTATGGTCTCGGACTTGCTGGTATTTGTTTGAACAGGCAGTAGTCAGTCAAGCTAACAACATTTTGTCTGACAGCTCTAATGTGCTGTATTTCTGAGTACACACTTCTGAATACAGGGAGGAGATACAGGGTTCCAACTATGTAAATACAATAGGTACAAACATTCTTTTATTCCTGTATCTATAAGGTTGGTGAATGAACGGAGGTGAATGTGAGACTGTCTACAATCATAACTTTGAGTGTATGGGTGGGTGCGGGTGGGGGTTGCGTGTATGTGTATGACTGGGTGGAATGCAAGCAATGGCATGCTAGGTTAGTTTTTAAACATTTACATACATATCTACACACACACACATATATATATATATATATATATATATATATATATATATATATATATATATATATATATATATATATATATATACACATATATATATATATATATATATATATATATATATATATATATATATATACACATATATATATATATATATATATATATATATATATATATATATATATATGTGTGTGTGTGTGTGTGTGCGTGTGTGCATGTGTGTGTATAGTCTTAGCATAGTTTTTAAATGTATATGTGTTAATCGTAGAAGACAGACATATGTAACGGTTTATATGTGTAGGTGTGTTGTATTTAGGGGTGGTTGTATGTTGCTTATTTTTTTACAGCCATTTGGAGCAAATGTTTGCACAAGAGTCTTATGAAAGAAATGTATGAACACATGAATACATGAACCTATGAATAAACGAAAGAATGAATTCATGAATACATGAAGATTTAACTAAAAGAATATATAAATGAATAAATACATGGGTGTGATATACGATATACTCATGCAAAATGACTGAATACAGTGTGCTTGAGTTCATTCCAGTAGAACCTGATGCTGCTCCGTTCATCCTTTGTTTCTTTGGTTGGTTTCTGTCGTCCTCAGCTTAGTCTGCGTCTCATTAATGTCTTTTCACAAACAGGTTTGTTCACAAGTAAACAATAAAGTATTATATGAAGAAAGATACCACTAAACCAGGCCTGGACTTTGGTTAAAACCAGACCTCTTTCCTCTTCTGTTCCATCTCCAGTTACAATTGTACAACATGCGTCTGCCTAGGCCCGACTAGACCCAGGTACAGGTCTACTACACCACACCTGACCCATGTGTAGGTCTACCACACCAGACCAAACCCAGGTATGTTTGTGTATATATGTAAATCTGTGTGCAGATGTATCCATGGCAGTGTTTGTCAGAGAAATAAGGGCCTCTGTCTATAACTAGACACAAAGTCAACATAGATCATCAACAGGATCCAAATGAGTTTCATTATCAACATTTACAGTTTGTTTTCAGAATAATACATATGATACACATTCCCAGTTTGTTGTTTTTTTCATTTAACACTATTTTAAAGATTAAATATAGTATTTGATAGACATATACTGAAACTTCAGTTCTTCCTGAAAAAACCTACAAAAGAACTGACAAAAAAACCCAAAACATTCTGACCCTTTTATTGTAGATCAACATATTTAACTGCAATTGTGTTTCAATGGGAGTATTTACAGTGTGTAGTGTTTTCACCTGGTTTTTGGCTTTGAGCATCAGCAGGTTTGTGACGTCTCCAAATGGCAGACCGAGGCCGATTACCTCAGTCTCCGTGATGTCGTTGGGAAGTCTCCGAATGTGGAGGACTCTGGACGGTGCCCCGAGGCCTCTCATGTCACCTTTGAACTTTTTGCTGTCGTTGCCATTGGCTACAGGAAGAAATGGAGAGGGTTTGTGTATTAAGGAGACATGTGGAGGACAGTGGGTCTGCTGCATCCACTGGTCTACAAAAACAACCTCACATACTGTAACTGGGAGTCAGAGGGCGGAGTTTCAGACCAGGCAGAGGCGGAGTTCTCACCTGTGGTGCTCATGATATACGGGCCGTTGGAGACGCTGGAGAAAAGCTCGTCAGATCCTCTCTGAAACAAGAAACAGCCCAACGTCAGTTAAGTAATTTTCATAGTAACACACCAATATGAGTAGAAAAAAGCAGTTCTGAAACCCATAGATCTGATCAACATTCTAGAACCTAAAAGACCTAGCAACGTTCTGAGACCCAGAGGACCCATGACCATCCTGGTTCAAAGAGAATCAGAGGTGGTTTATGATCGTCTCTGTGTTCCATCTGTTCCACCTGAACATGTTTATCTCCACATGAAACACCTCCAGTTCTACCATCAGGTCACAGAACCACCTCCCCCCCAATCCCAATGGCCAGAGGGGGTGAATTCCTGTTCTGTGCAGCACAATGAAAACCAGATGTATGAAAACAGCCCAATCCTTATTCAGCCGACAGTTGGAGCATGAGACGTGTAGTCTATAGACAGATCTGACCCATTCAGGGTCATTTGGGATTGCACACTGGAACCTGAACCACAGCTGCTGAACCAAGACGATGCACTGGTCTGACACAGAAGCAATGTCGTCAAACACACAGCAACAACACAGTGTCTGGTAGCTCAGCTTCAACAACCAATGTTAAACCCCTCTGCTTCTTTAACCCTTTAATATCCCACCCACAAAGGGCACTGTGGCCACAGAATATCATAACTTGCATACAAGTACATTTCTCTTTGAATTGCCGTGTTATCTGTATGCATTTAAGCTTTCCACATGTACGTTCATGGCCGTCTGACCAACCTGACCCAATGCATCAAACAACAGGCACTGATAGAGTCAGGGATTAGGGTTATCTGAACCAGAGATCTTGACATAAACTAACATGCAAACAAATGGCATTGAATATCACATGAAAGGTGGAAAGTACGTAGGTATAGCATGCCAAATGCCGTAACAACTGGTGATCTCAACCTTCTGATGTCCACAAAAGTTTTGATCTGAAGACCGTCCCACTGATGTGGACCAAAACGTAAATAGAGTGAGAGAAAATGGTTCTTATGGCGACCTGGTTCTGAAGTGATTCTTATAAAGACAACCCCCCCCACGTCAGCAGATCAATTCCACAGGAAACCCTGTCATCTGGTCTAGGCCACTTGAACTCCAGGTAGAGTCCAGACTGGGAGTAAACTATAGCCTGGGACACCAGCATAAAGTAGACTACCTGAAGAGTAGGGGGTTAAGTGCCCCCCAACCCTGGACCCCATTGAACAAATGGCTGAAGATCCTGTGGCTAATGCCCTATTCGCACTGGACCACTGGTAATTTGGTGTAATTACGGATAACGTCTGAGTTGTTAGTCCCCAGTGAAGGCGCCCTGTCCGTGATTTGCTCAGTAATAATTCCGCTGTAAATTACCAACTGTGTTTGTGCGAAAACAGAAGTCCAGTGATAATTCAAGTCCCATGTGAATGGGCATATCTGCGTTTGTGATTTCAACTGCAAACTTCTTTCTCTGTATTGAATAATGTAGGAAGCAGCCAAAATTGCGTGGCAGCATGCGGTAAGGAAGATATGGTCACACCAACCCACATGTACACTAATATTTCTAACTATTTGAAGTTGTCTATAGAATCAGTAGACCATTTGCCAGAGGGAAAGCCTCTGCTAAGAACTGCCCATTCACTTTCATTGAAATCTGAAAACTGTTTTAATCTGCACTGACCCCGCTCTTATTTTGACAGACTTAATCCCTATCAATGGCATTTTCCCCCCTTTATTCTTATTTATACTACCTAAATATAACAGTATGTTGTGAATTTACAACATTTCTGGTCATAATGTCTGTAACTTGCGTGAATTACAAACTTTTGTTTATGCACCACACAATAGCAGCGGTACAGGGGTAATTGCGAATTACCAGTGGTCCAAAGATAATACTTATCCCATGCGAATAGGGCATTAAAGATACTCAAAGTGAACACGAGTTCTTTAAACGCTGCTTGTGGGTGCTTTGGGTTGAATCTGCACAAAGTTACTCAGATCTGTTTACTGATGCTCACATGAATTATAGAGCAGAAACCCGAGTGACTCAGTCATCCACCCTCTGGATGAAGCTCTGCTGTTTGACAACTGCTGCCTCCATGGAAGACAGTTGGTCAGCAGATCTGCCCACTTCCCCGAGGAGGAGTCTGGGTTCTGCTCACCGTCTGTCCACAACACCACATTTTAGTGCAAACAGAAAAGCTGTGGATCTGCAGTGAAGCTCCACCTCACCTCAGCCCCACCACCTCCACAGCCTGGACTTTAAAGACAGTATTATTCATGGTGTCCACAGATTGGACAATAACTGCTGTGAACAGGACCAGATGCATTGTCACATAGACTATACACATTATATATATATATATATATATATACACACACACGAGAAACATCCTCCCTTCCAGTACAACCTCCTTAATGTCTTCAGATTACGACAGGTGTCCCAGCTGATCCGAGACCCGCCCAGTCTTCTGTTGGACAGATGTGAGGATGCAGATCTGAGATGGCTTAGATGACTAGCCTGAGGATGGGGAGGAAACACGAGCACCAATCCTCCTTCCATTAGCAGATCCTCCTCAGCACTTCCTGTGGCAGAGGCGGGGCCAGTGCTGGGGCTGGCACTCGGTCCAGCTTCATATTGTTTTGGCACAGGTTCTGGTGTCACCCGTGAAGCAGTGGCAGTGGTCACCATTCAGATGCCGGCTGCATACCAAACGTGATTACAGCGGAATGTGAGCATTGAATGCTGAGAGTTTCAGACTAAAATGGGTGACTGACCTGGACAAACCTGATACCGACACTGTAACCCAATACTGACCAGCAGTGTCAGTAATAATTCAGAACACCAACTGCAGGCCAATCACAACACAGAGTGAGTGTGGCTTAAGACAATAATCAGGTTAATTAAAAGGAGGAGGGATTTGGACAGACTCCTGCAGTCAAACACAAAACTAGTGTATTTACAGAGAGAAAGAAAATCAACCCGGTAACTAGTGTATTTACAGAGACAAAGGAAACCAACCAGTTAACTAGTGTTTTTACAGAGAGAATTGAAAACAACAAGTTAACTAATGTATTTACAGATGGAAACCAGCCAGTTAACCCTTTGTTAAACTATGAAATAATTTTAGCTTTAAAAACAAGAAGTGGAGTGTGTATAATATACTCACCTGGATAAAGAAGGGTAAAGAATTTAAACACTCTTTCATTGGCTTCAATCAAACAACACTTCCATGCTGTCATTTCACAATAAAAGCTTTCCAATCACAATGAGCGCTTTCCCATAGTAGGATCCTTTTGTAGTTCCTACAACCTTTACACCCCCCTTCCCACAGCATAGGAACTATAAAGTTCCTAGAACCTTTTTTTTTTTTAAAGTTCTCTAGGAACTATATGATGTAGGTGTTTGGTAGAACCAAGGCCATGCCTATTTCGCATCTTGCAGTACGCCGCTATCTTTAAAACCATCTGGGTAAAGTCAGCTGTGTGTTGGGGAAAAAATTTCAGAGAAAGCATGTGATAAACAGACCGACGACACGGTTCTGGTTTTGGCTTAATGGGGATGTTTGTTAAAGCTAGGAAATTAGCATACGTCCCATTATCACCTGCCGCTGGATTTTTCATTTCCTAACTCTCTCCTAAACTTCTCTATTCGTGACATTAGATGCTGTATTTGACAACAATTAACAATCCCACGATACAGAACATAAGCGCTGTGGCCTCCTCATTCTCTATTCTATCTTATAGTAGCACTGTCTTCTACTTCCTTGTGTTATTGTTGAATTTAGTGCTTAAAGAATACATCACTGTGGCGGATGTAAGCATCACATTCACCCCTTCCATGGTTCCTACTGCCCTGTCGGAATGCAAACCCAAAGGCTCCCTAGGAACTAGATAGTTACAAGAACTATTTAGTTCTTCCCACTACTCTGTGGGAAAGCACCTAATCTTAGCTTAATTTCTAAGCTTTTATTGTGAAACATGAGAGAACACACCCCATTTCTCTCCACCTTCACATGAACACAAGCCACACCCATTCAATGTAGTGTTGAATGTGTAGTTTGAAACACCTGGTGGACAGGTGAGGAGCAGTGAGCATGAGCACCCTCTATATTCAACATCTGCCATGATGCCTATGTGGACCAACAGCTACTTCCAGACCAAGGCCAATACTCAACCTTCCAATTCAACCAGATATAGGAAGTGCTGAAGCAAAGGGGGGGGGGGGGGGGGGGGCATGACCATCCTGGGTACCAGGCACCAGTCGAAATTAGAAATTAAAGTAATACTCGAGGAAATAAAAAAAGAAAAAGAAAAAAATTAAAGGATTTTTGGAACTTGAATTACTGAAATTACTTGAGTACTAGTTGTAGCTCAAGTAAACATATATGCACAAAGATTAGAATATGTACATTTAACATGCCAATTAAAAGTGGCACTTTTATTTATGCAAGTCATAATACATTAGCCTGACAAGCCACACTATGACATGAAATACATAGTCTGGAAATTATCCATAGGCAGACCTCAAGCCTAGGGGTGGGATCAACGATAGTCTTTCAAACTGCTCTGCACGCAATACGCCTGCATTAGACTTTTGCCATAACCAGTTGGCAAAACAGCAAATTTCTTTAAATTAAAAGGCTTTCAGTGTTTCTTCCTGCTCGACTTTCATGGAGAAGTCAGAGTGGAACTTTTCTAAAAATTGATGTTAAAACCAAGTTAAATGACCACTGTTTCTTCATGATCATTGTACTTCTACAATCTACACCTTCACATAGCCCTGTCACCATTGTGCTAAGCCTAACCAAACTCACTACACAGAGAGCATTGTGATTGGTCCACTCTATCTCTAGCCAGAGCCTACAGAGGCCCTATAGAGAATCACTGGACCAACATATCAGGAAAGAATGCGTTTTGCCACTCGAGGCGGGCTAGATTTCTAGGCAAATTATGTTTGTTTCAAGGGCCAAATAGCCCTCCCCTTTGGACTCATTGACCATTAGGACACCCCTACAATTTCACATGAACACACAAAATGGAGCAGGAGAGGTAAGGGGTGAATTGGGATTAGGTTATAGTGTTAAAGAGGATAAACTATGCGGAACAGCAGTCCACTCCTTTAAGGCTATAATGAGCATTTCTTGTCAACTAATCTGATTACCTCCACACCAGTGGTGGAATGTGACCAAAAGTGGAATTACTGCCGGAGATTCCTGCCAAAGATCCGATTGGCCTTCAGCACCGACAAACAACCAACACACATTACAAGGCCAGAGAGCCCTGATGGTTCCCAGATGAAAGCATCCACTTCCTGAGAGACAAACGACAGTGATCACAGCAGCAAACAAACCAACAAGCCAGTCTGAGGAAGAGGGAGGAGAAGGAGCAGCAGCAGGAGGAGCAGAGGTGCCTACCTTTGTACCAACTGTTAAATCGTGGTGGACACTGCTGTGAAGAAAAGACAGCTGTGTTAGAAGCAGCAGGGAGAAAAATCTCAAACCAACAGCCAAGAAAAACCATTAATAATGACACTTAAGAGGCTGAAACCAACAGAAAGTAGCAGGAAGGCCCACCCAAGGAATGAGTAGGAGAAGAATTAATCCCGTTTTTCCAATATTACAGGCTCAGTAGCCTTTGCGTCATAGGATAGTACTGACTTTACACTACCTGGTCATCATAGCATTGTGACATGTACTTCCACGTCATCCGCTCAAGTGAATGGTTGATAAAAATCACTCTTTTTGTGTTGATGAACAAAATTTTTACATCAGCCACGAAAGACTGAATCGCCAGCGTCGTTTTGGGCCATCACTGATTAATGGACAGATATAAGCGTCAACTTCCACATCTGTATTTTGTAAAGGGGCAGGTTACACAGACAATTGCCTGACCAATCAGTGTCTGCACGGCTTATATGTCACCTTTTCTTACCACTGAAAAAAGAGTGGAGGAGATACCAAAAATCTAGCACTGGGGTTCATGGTTTCAAGTCCTTTTTTGGAATGGAAGTGCAAGAAAATGAGTTGAGGAGCCAATACTCGTGGAAACACAGCATAAGCATCCCATAGATCTAAGTGAACCCACAGACCACCATGACCGAACCCTACTGGGCCCTTCTGGTACTGTAGTCTGGTTTACATGGTCTGCTGATGGAACAGGTATTTATATGTGATCTTTCATTTGTATAGGCTTAGTTTAATGCATATGTTCAGATTAAAAACGACCTCATACACCCCCTCTCAAAGGGACTTTCTGTGGTTTCTTAAGGGAGGGGTGTCCATTCAGGTGAGATCTGCTACTTGACCACTACATGCCACTAAATATGGCCGTGAATGTTTAACTTGAATTTGAAAACCTGCTTTGATGTAAATAGAAAACTGCATCAGTTCCGTTAGGAATCAAATTTATTTGTTTGAAGTTATATTCATGCCATTACTTAAAACTCGGGTTATTAGTGATTCCATGCATTATTGTTTAAGGATTTCTTTAGTGCCCATTTCAACTTTTGAGAATCTAAATTGTTTAACAAACTTGGCTAGGGATTGAAAGTGTTCTGCACAAAATACACTTTTGTTCAAAAGAAAATTGTATTTATTTAATGCTTCTGCCATATTTGTTGAAAAGTTCAATTGAATATTTGTTGAACAAACTTTATTCTCATCTGAACCCGCTTTATCCTCACTAGGGTCGCGGGGGTCTGTGGGGGCCTAATCCAGCTACAATGTGCGAAGGCGGGGTACACCCTGTATGACTCACCAGTTGATCTCAGGGCTGAACATGTATAGACAAACGATCACTCACACCTGTGAAGAACTTAGATTAACCAATTAACCTATCGGTCTTTGGATGGTGAGAGGAAACTGCAGTACCTGGAGGAAAACATGTAAATTCCACCCAGAAAGGTCTGGAGTGGGAAATGAACCAGGGTCCTTCTTGCCGTGAGGCATGAGTGCTAACCACTGCACCACCATGCTGCAATAACTGGTTCTTTTACTTCTGTTGTAATAATTGCTGTTGTAAAAGCACTAATCCAGCCTACATGTACCATGTCTGTTAAAAAAAATAAAAAATTAGAAATTAATTCTTGACTAGTTTTTATTCTTGCAGTACAGTTATGGCAGTTATTCTTCGAATGGTATTACAGAAGTTTCTGTGATGTTTACAAATGTTGCTGACCACTAAAACTTGATTTGAAGAAAATCGTGAATGAAATCAAAATCACAAAATATGCCAGGTAATAAATAAATAAAACACAATTCAATTTTGTCTTAACCATTCAATCCTACTTCAGGCCATCTGAAACAGATCAGATACAGGTCCCAGTTGTCAGAGGTCTGAATGCAGGTTCAGCTGCAGCTCTACTTATACCTTCTAGTTCTGCATCAGTGAGTCCAGTGTTTGCGTGTGATACAACACAGCTCATCTTGAAGCCATCACCTCTGCTGGGTTCCACACCGACACAGACCAAACAGGACACCAAGAAGCCAAAACAGCACTCGAGAGTAGAAGTGAAGGTCCTTTAGATAAGAGCCTTAAGCCCAGAGGGGTAAGCCCAAAACAAAGAGGCCTTGTGAAGATTCAAGCCCAATCTTTGTCTTTTCATCGACAGAATTTAGATTAGGATGTCCCACCCTCATGGCTGCTGACCCAACACTTGACCACAGCCATCTCATGAAGGATGTTCTGCTGGTGGAACAAGAGGGTTAGATAGCATTTTTCACACTCAGTCCTGACCAATGGGTTTGGGGGACGTTCAGGGGATCATCTCCACGGTCTGTTTTCACTTCAACACAGGTGTATTTTAAACATTGATCAGAGTCCAAAACATTTTTAATTATTCCACTTCCTGTTCTGGGACAAGTTCAGAGGACTGGTGTTATGCTTTCATTGAAAAAAAAAATTTGACAGCAAAATTTGCAAAAGAAAATCAAACCAAATCACTGACCTAGAGGCAAAGTCCTGCCCCTTAACACATTCCTCAAAACACACAAATTATGGTCTGACATCACTGATCAGCTTTTACAGCTACACAAATCTGAACATGTGGGATTTTCCAAAGGCCAGTGGGATTCCTATTCAGAGCATTCACACTCTGAAATTATTCTTCATATATTAATTGAATCACCAGTTGGAAATCAGTTTAGTTGTTGCAGTTCAACTACACAGAATATACGACAAGTAAAGGTTTGTTTTCAAGAGTTTTTTTTGGTACAAATTGTGCATTTTTATTAGGGCTACATGATATGGGGGGATTTTATATATATATATATATATATATATATATATATATATATATATATATATATATATGCTGTGTGACAAACATAAATAGTTAAAGAAATTACAGCATTTCCTCTTGTGTTGACAGGTGTAAGGCACTGTTGGGACAGTATGCGTTTCAGTTTAATCCTCATCACCAAAATAATTCTAGATAAACTGATGCTGCTATTCGTTTTGGCATCTTCATATTCTTTCCTTTTTTTGGTGGTGGGAGGTTGTCTTGTTTGTTGCTCATTTTTCATTATGTTTTCTGTGGAATTGATCCATTGGTGTGGCAGTGTATTAAATGCGGAAGGGGACACACGATTTGGCCTGGAGAGTTACATGTGCACATTTCAGTTGGTAGGTCCAGTGAGGGGGGTGGGCGCAAGTACCATCCGACTTATATTATGGCAGGTACGGAGCAGAGCCACAGGAAAACCATTTTAAAAATTGTTAAATGGGACTAAATTAAATCAAGTCCACAGACAACAGATATAGAAATATTGATTAAAAAAGAGAAAGTCAATATGATAGATTTTATTTTAATTTTGCTTTATCAAGTAATAGTGAATGGGATAGTAGGGCCACAAGTACCAGACCTGGGTACTGCTGAAGTAATCAGTGTGTGTCCCCACAGACACACACCATGGTACAACTCAACGAATACTTGTGATATCATCATGAAATTACACGGGCATATACATATAGCTAATGTGCATCAGATGCAATGCTCCATTTGAGTAGAGGTCAAAATCACAATTAACTAAAAGGTCAAAATCACATTGTCTGTTATAACTCAAGAACGGAGGTTCATAGAACATTCCAATTGGTACCAAACTATGCAGAATGAAGATTTCTACAATTCTCATAATTGTGTTATCACCCATGACTAATAGTTTTTGAAAACGGGTTGTCATAGAAACTCGAGATTGGCACAAAATAGGGACGAGATTAGGGCGAGAATACTTGATTTAATAGATGTTAAAAGGCCTTAACATTGCCCTCGCCAAATCCATGTAGTACTACACATCTCCACGAGGGTGCACCACAGAGGTTAATATTGTTTACACCTTCACAGACAGGCTACCCGTGCAGATCTGTGCACACATCACAACTGACAGGTTCCCCTTTTATTTAAGATGAACAGAACGTTTATCTGTTTTTCCAAACAATCAAGTAATAAACATCATCTTTACAAAGTCTTTCTTAAAAGTCATTACTCTTAGTGGGTTCACAATTTCCAAAACATTCAAAACTAAATAACTTTTTTTTAGCAGTCCATGGAGGAAATTTTAAAAGGAATCCCTCACATCTCCAGTATGAAAATTAGTATCAAGTATCGAGTATTATCCTGAGTATCGGTATCGAGTTGGAAATTTTAGTATCGTGACAACCCTAGCTGAAAGCCAGTCCCATCAGATACAAGAAGTAGTGTGCATGCACCCACATCCCCTTTTCTACCAGCACAACACACAAACAAGAACGGTGGGCAGCTGTGGCTCAGTTGGTAGAGTGGGTCGCCCAATGACCGAGAGGGTGGCGGTTTGCATCCCAGCTCTGGCTGCCCACACGTCGAAATGCCCTTGGGCCAGACACTGAACCCTGACTTAAGCCCCCAGTAGGACCGACCTTAGAAACCTACTGGTGTATGAGTGTGTGTGTGAATGTGAAGCTAATCTAAAGCACTTTGAGCACCATGAAGGTGGAAAAGCGCTATATAAGTGCAGACCATTTACCATTTACAATAACACTGCAATGTATTCAACACTGCTACTCTGTTCGCCATTGTTGCCATCTTGTCACTGTGTCGTGGTGAGAATTAATGCTACGGGTGCAAGGCTGCCATTTATTCCAGTGACGTGGTCATGACGCGTTATTCCGGTCATGACGTGGGTGTCAACATACACGTTTTACTTGCCTAAACTCATCAGCATGGGTGCGGAAATGGCACGGTAGTGTGATCTTCCCACTCTGGGACCCATTTTCCAAATACATTGTTTTGGGGTACCCATGACACCAGTCCCATTTTGACAAAAAGCCAATCTGTTAACAAAGTACGTTGGATTCACGTGAATTTGTTTCCGTGGGGATCGAGTCTTAGTGTTACAGTACTTATCTCGGTCTCTGTGGGAGGTGCTAAAGCACTTGGGCCTGATTGTATGTCCTCAACATTAGATTACATGGTTTAAGCATTGGTGCAAGACTTCTTCAACCAACGCAACATTGTTACTGTCCTGAATAAAATGTATCGTGTAGCATCTAATGTCTTCTCTTTCGAGCTTGAGCGGTGTAAACATTCTGCAACATTCTGATACATCGTTGAGAATAGAACATCAATGGAAGGGCGCCAGCAAGTCATTTTAAATTGCAATGAGTTTTAAATGTATGGAAACATTTTGGGGAAAAAATAAAAGAGTCCACATTTTTGTCGTCCAAATGAGATAATTGATCATCCCAATGACAATTTCATACATCACATTACGTTAATTTGAATCCCAGAGTGGCAGAATCCCCTCTACACCATCACCCTCCGTTTCAGCCCTGGAACACATTCATATGGGGGCACGGACCATGCATGCATATGCAACATCTCAATGTGTGAATGCACCAGAGTACGGTACTGACTTGAGTATGCCGTCTGTAAGTGCCCCAAGTGCACATATAGCCTATTCTGGAGTAACATCAATCAAAAATTATGCAGAAATACATAGTTTCTATTCAGAATCAACACAAAGTGTGACACAGATTAATGCTCCAGAAACCAGAGGAAACTCATGGAAAAATGTATAGAATGTGTTTGAAACTCAGTTACATTTTCAGGTCCTGGATGCAATTTCTCAATCAATCTGAAACCTGATCAACCCTTTAATGCTCACATTGAAAATGCAAATAAATGCAGTTTGACTGAAACACACAGCAACAGGAAAAGTTCAGCAAATGTTTGTATATTTTTTCCTGCATGGGAAAGTACGAGACATCCTTGGTGCAGAGTTGGGGATTCAACATTACTTCTTTTAATGCTTATTTTTAGGAATTTTGTTGCTTTCTCAGATAGCGACAGGAAATTAAGTAGACAGCAATGGGGGAGGACGTCCTGTCCAAACGGACAGTTAACCAACCCCCCCCACCTCCAAAAAAAAAACAGGTTTAAGTGACTTTCAACAAAAACTACAGATCACGAAAACACAATAAAGAAACACAAATACAGCAAATCAATCCAAATACATTACAAAGTTAAATTTGAGTATGAACGTGCAACAAGGATATAGAAGAGATTATTTCAAACATGGGGGTGAGAGTTAAAGGAAAAACCGGCTGTTCAGGCTGCTGCTGCAAACCAGGTGGAAGAAGAGCCTCGGGGCATGAATGAGTCCCAACAGAGGAACACAAGTATTCAAAGCAGGAACTCAAACACATCAGGCTCCAGCTCATACAGTCAGCAACAGTGTGGACACAAAGCCTGCTCAGATCTTTACTCCAGCTCGTCCACAATAACAACAGCACAGGAAACACACATTCAACATGTTCACTGGGACACAAATCTGAACAAATGCCACAGTGGTGAGGCACATTCACGTGGGCAACAAATGACTAAACTTAGCCTCCAACAATCACTATTAACTAATCTTTAATTATGACACTTAAATAGAGAGTAAAACTAAGCTCCCCCTCATATTCATGCAAATACATATGAATCCCATGGCAGTAGCAGTTACATAAAGATTTTACTTTCCACATAAATAGAAGTGTATAAAGAATCAGCGTCTATTTTTACTTTGACTCAAATATTTTATTAATGTCATACAAACTAGTTCGGGTATGTTTCCTTCCTTTAACGACACTTAACCGTAAAAGCTTTTGGAAGCTCAACATAACATGTACAGGTCAGTTTACTGACACTGACTTTTTATTTAAGGCCTTACATTAATATTACACCTTTACTTTGACAGTAGTAGTAACTTCCGTTCCATGAAAACTGAATTAAATTACAAGTTCTTTAATTTTGAGACTCCGTTGCCATCTGAGATAATCACAAGAATAAAATTACTTACATTTACATCATTTAGTTCCGTCGTTTAATTCGGTGTCTATTGGACATTTGTTGGGTTGTTTTTTTACGACACCCCCTCCCCCCAGTGGGCGGTGTACAGAACAACTTCACTACACTTCTTATCGAGATGGATTTTAAATATTATTTACTTAAGAAACCATGACGCTTGAAATTAAACTGAAATGACGAGATAAGTTATAGAAAAATGTTTCCCGGTGAACACGGTGTTAACCGAGTTCGGCGGAGTTGGCCCGTCTTAGGCTAACAGTAGCGGCTAACAGCAGAGGCTAACTCGGTTAGCTTAGCTTCCTGATACAACAACTTTCCGGAGAGCGAAGCGGACACATGGAAGGCCGGCCGCCCTCGCAAAACACCTCCTACCAGCACCTCAGACTGCCTGCTCTAAAACACCGTGGAAACAGCAGATAACTTATTTGATTTCGGTACGAGTCGAGAAGGATAACTCACCCGTCCATTGCACAACACGGAACTACGGAGCAACAGGTTCCAGCCCGCGGCCAAGCAGCAGGACGCCCCTCCACCGCTGTTATAAGGTGACAAAATGGCGTCCAGATGTCGGAGCCCTGTGATTGGTCCACAAGTACAAGTGGTGGGCGTTCCCCGACAAAGCCTGGCGCTGATTGGCCTACAGGAAAGGGAGCGGAACAACAAAGACGTGAGATCAATCTTGCCTCTGAGGTGGGCGTTACCTTCACGAAACTAATACAAACATCAAACTATAATAATAGGACTGATATCAAAAGACGTCAAAATTTGTTCTTTAATATTCATGAGCCCCGAGTTGCCCGATTTTTCGGACAAACACAATACAATTACTTTCATACCTATACCTATACCTATAGCACGTATAACACTGAATAACAACGTCCAGGGAGCTTAATTTCAATATGATTCAACCGAGAACCTCAATGTAGAACAACTTAAACAATTGTTGTTATATAGGTGTTGGTGTATAATTTTCTAAACTAGCGCTCAATCTGTAGTCTACGATGGAGTACTAGGGTCACATGACAAGAAAAACATATTTTTATATGATGTAGAAAACATAGAAGAATCTCTAGGCTTAAGTCTAGAAATGTTAAACTATCAAAAAGTACACGGGAACTGCAGCTACGGAAGGGTTGCTCTCTTCCCGAAACGACGAAAGTCGACATTTGACTTAAATATTAATCTTGACGTGACTAGACGAAAGTCGGATTTTCGAAATTAAACCCGAAATTTCGGACTTAAACTCTAAATTTGATCGAATCTTTATTCTTGACTTTTCAACTTTAATCAATCAAAAATATTTTTCTTCACACGTGGCCCTAATACTCCATCGTAAGTAGTTTGGGCCATCTGTGGTGATGTTAGTAAACAAACTGTTCACTTGATACACACATTGAAGTTAGTAAATGTATTGTACTATGGGGAGGCTAAATCATGCCCTTCTACTTCCGGTCCATGGGTGCTTAGCTCGCAAAAAAATGAATGGGAGTGAATGGAGCGATGTCAAGCTAAATTCTGATTCCGTTAGAAAGGTGCTCTGAAATTCACACGTGATAGTGATTAATAATAAATATTTGATATGGCATAGGCAGACCACCCGTTTTTGATCAGAAGCAAACGTGACATTTTGTGGGCTTAGTAAGACACTACAATGTGTGTGACGTCACACTCCGCTCAGCTGTGGTGTGGAGTCTGTGATAACATCACAGATGCCAGGCGTGTAGTCCAAATTATTAAACGATTTTAGTCGCAAATGAATCAGCCATTGGTTAACAGAACAGTTGAAACGCATATCAATAATTATCATTTATTATTCTACGGCCCTCTTGAACGTCGCGGCAGCTCCCGTTCACTTTAAATGACGTAAGCGGGTGGATTTTTTTATAACCGCCCGCTGCGCTGTTAACGCCCGCTGCCCATGGCAACGGGTTTTGTCACTTCAGATTCAATGAACCATATCACTCCGCAGGTAGTTCGGCCACTTTTAAAGTAAATATTTGCTTCGTTGTAACGGCTAGTTTATCCAATGTTAACCTATCCTGATGTTATTCTGACCGTAGTCAGGAAATCAGGGGAAATTGCCATACTCCTCTCGTACAGAATCTCCAGGGCCGATGAAAGTATTTTGCCTCGGGGTTAACTCCTCCATGCTGGTTTTTAGAAAACAAGGAGCGGTTTCAGTGAGCTTCGTTTTCAGTATTTTATTTTCAAGAACACCTGCTCCGGTCGCCGATCTGACTGTGTACATCTGTCTCTGTCTTTTCTCCGCCTAAATTTCTCTGCACCCCCTTCTGTCTGCCCCACCTATCTTTCATTTTATTGGCTATTTCACAACACTAGTCTGTTAGAGTAGTGACAGTAATAA
>CM035786.1:11447375-11494875 GCA_020466265.1 Siphamia tubifer
ACCGTTTTTATCTGATTGTATATATATATCCAATGTCAGCTGGACGGTGGCGTCTCCTGTCCCTCACTGTCCCTCCCTCACTAGCTTCATCATGTTGGTCTGAGCTGGGGGGGGGTTCCAGCTGGTTTCAGACTTGCTCTATGGTGTTTGGGTTCAGCTGGCCCCAGACCTGCTCTATAGGGTCAACGTTCAGCTGGCCCCAGACCTGCTCTATAGGGTCAACGTTCAGCTGGTCCCAGACCTGCTCTATAGGGTCCAGGGTCAGGGGACACTGCTGGCTAGACCATGTGAGGCAGTCCAACTTTCATGACGTCCAGCTGTGACTGTTTTGGCCTCATATGGTGGAGGATCATCCTCCTTGAACAGACAGTTGGGGGTGCATTGGTGGAACTGGGGAATGATGATGGTTGTCTGCGGTCAGATCATGTAGTGACTGAACCATCAACAGTCACCAAATATGTTTAGCGTTGATGCCTCCCAGACTGTTGTACCTCCTCCACCAAAGCCAACCATGGTGACTTGGGTGTATCATTCACCTTCTCCACCAACACTGATGACCATCATTTTGTGTGAGGTGACCTGTTGCTCCTCAGTGAACAGGGCAGTAGATGACTGCTGCAGTGCCCAGGTTACATGGCCTGGTGCCAACGGTAGAGGCGGGGTCCTGGTGTCAGTAGTCACCTGCAGCGGTCGCTTGGCATTCAAGCCAAAGAGCTGAAGTGGGTTTGAATGGTTTGTGTGTCAACCCTAGTAGCCCCCCCTCCCCAATTCTGGTAAACAGGCCTGCAGCTGTGTGATCATTGCATAACTGTGTCTGAGTGCAAAGGGCTTTAGGTACTGGTCCTCCTAACTTGACTTTGTGACAGTATCAGATTTTTTCACCCAGAATGTTGAAACACTTTGGAAAAGATTACCTGGATTTGCTGGTTTATTGGCCTCTGTGTGTTAAGCTGCACAGTCCACACTAAGACAATTGTGTGGAAAACACTAAATGAGGTGTGTCTATCACCTGTATACAACTGCCTCCCTATTTCACAAACCATTCAAGTCAAACAAATGCCTTATATTTGAAATCCACTCAGGACCTTATAATCTACACAACTAAATGTGAGGAATGTGTATACGAGAGATGCAACTGTTTTTTGGAAAACTGAGACCTGTTCAGTTCGTCCTCCACAGTACAATTCACACTTGTGAACCACGGTATTACGGTTCTGTAATTGAGTTTGCTTTGGTGGTGAAAGGCGAAAGTTCTTCCCAGTGGTCTTTCTCTCTGTGAACACACAGCACAAGGAAGACCCGCTCCTCAGTGAGAGACAGTGGGCCTGTTTACATGAGTTTTTATTCCTGTTTAATTCAGAATAAAGGTTAATTGCTCATTAAGATGATCATGTAAACGCCTAATTCCAGTTGAAAATGACAACCAATTACACTTAATTCTGAATGAAGTCAGTTAGTAGCGGCGGCCCGTCACTCCTAATTCTCCCCTGCCGTTTCTTCAAATTTCTATAAATTTTATGTTTGTTGCAAATACATCACCGTGTCGAAAACAAAAGTAGCCCGAACTACAGATAAATATCTTGAATCAAATGCTTTTTGCAAGAGTGCATCTTGGAAGTGATAGATCAGCTGATCAGACAGTCGGAGGAGGAGTGTATCTTTGCAATTCGGGCAACAAAAAGGTCGACTTATTACGGTAGTTTGAAATAAGTTAAATAGATATTCGCCAAATATTGACAGCCAGCTAACGTTACGTAACATAACAGCTTAACTTAATTGTGCGTGGTGCCAACTAAGCTAATTTATAATATAGCATTAAGCTAATATCAACACAAGCTAATGCTGACTCCAGATAGGTTTGTGGAAGTATTTCTCAAAAAAGAGAAAAACATTGACGAGGATGAGCCTAAACAGACATCATTAGCCTTTTACTAAATCATACATTATCATAAGTTATATTCACATTTGTAATTAAACGCAAGTGTAAATT
Source organism: Siphamia tubifer (assembly GCA_020466265.1). Taxonomy (NCBI): domain Eukaryota; kingdom Metazoa; phylum Chordata; class Actinopteri; order Kurtiformes; family Apogonidae; genus Siphamia; species Siphamia tubifer. The sequence continues at coordinate 11,449,366 of CM035786.1, forward strand.
ACTTAACGTTAATGTTTTATGTAATCACATAAGACAAGTAACATTAGTCAGGGAGGAGTGATGGAAGAAGATGTGAAAGGTCAAACACAGGCTGGGACTATAACTGGGTGAAAAAAAAAGTCAGATTTCACTCACCATACAGACAGTGGTGAGTGTTGAACTTTTTTTCCATTATTACTTTGCATAATATAGCTACATGCCAATATTTCTTTTAAATAAAATTAATTCAATGTTGCTCTGTCCCTATAGGAATGTTCTGGGTGCTATCAGTGGGCCAGGCTTGGCAGAATTTGACCAAAGAGTCTTAGAACTTTTCTACAAAAACCTTAGAAACATCCGGTGCTTCAGGCTGGGTGCAAACTTTTCCACTGAGATATTTATTTACAATTGTAAATATTACAAAATATTATAAATAAATAAATATTTTATAAATATTATTATTTATTATAATAAAATGTACTTTGAATTATTTTTTGTTTGTTTTCATTGGACCATTTGGTCATTAAAAGTCTAATAAATCACTTGTAGAAATAAAATCTGTAGTGAAGTGTCATTTGTTTGTGCCGCCATGACTCCCTGGCGCGCTGGCCCCCGCTCCAGAAAAAAATCCTAGAGGAAACACTAATTCCATTAATTCTGAATTGGATAATTCCTCTGACATGTAAACAGTTAATTCCGCTGTCATTGTGCAAATGTACCTGATCTTGTCACGATGATGCACAGATTCCGCACTTCTAGCATCCATATGTTGATTCATTATCTGATGAATCATGTATTATCTGGTCTTCCATGTTGACAGTTGAAAAGTATGCAAAACACATTGACACCATTGTTTTCTTCCAGTAGTCATCTAGACATTAAGTAAACCTGACTTGTGTCATCCGGCTGTGTTACGCTATGCTCATACAACCATTTGAGTAGCATGGTTATCAAATCTACTTCAAAACAAAGGAGCCAATCAGTGTGGCAGGATGGGACTACCCGGTGGCGTTGTGGCTGGTGTGACGTAAATCAGAAGCGACTGCTGTGTAGTCTTTTCAGATACACAACAATGGCACTGTGCGTTAGGTGTCCCAGTGTCCATATAGGGTCCATATAGACTGGGCCATTTCCACTCTTGTCTACCGCATGTTCATTCATTAAAAGATGAACGGAGGACAGCTTTGGAAAAGTTTGTTAATGGAAATGATGCTTTTGCTCTTCTTCCGACTGGGTGTGGCAAGAATTTGATTGATCAGATGGCTCCACTGGTGGATAAAGAAATAGGACAAGTGCAGAAGCCCATGGTTATTGTGGTATCCCCCCTGGTTGTGTTGGTAGAGGACCAAGTCAAAGAGGCTGGTAAACCTGATTTGACAGCAATGGAACTGGGAGGAAGAAATGACAAGCACATACACAATGGATGTTGGCAGTTAGTGTTCGGTAGCCCCGAGTCATGGCTGAAGGATAAATGGAGAACCATGCTTCCAGGACTGACACATACTACAGGAGGACACACTACAATAAGCGAATGCATACAACTAGATAACCGTAGTCTTTTTATATTGCTGTTTTCTTTTACACCCCTATGCAGAACAAATTAATTTATTTTAAAAAGTTCCCTTTGGTCCTTGTGTGTTTTCTACAACTATTTACAAGTAAAGGAATAAGAAGGCATTCTATTTTTCAGGATACAAAGGGTTATTTTATTCAGTATAGTCATAGACTTTGTTCCACCTGTGAAATTCAGCTTTTGTTGACTAGAATTTTGCTGACTTTGTTGGACTTTGGTGTGAATGCATTTATCAGGATATTGACCCTTTCTCTGTCCTCTCGTCCCTCTGTCCTTCTTTATCTATTTCAGTATAATCATGGACCGCTCCGACAGCATCCAGTTGGACATCCCAGACTTCAGTAATTCGGTTCTGTCCCACCTGAACCAGTTACGTGTTCAGGGCCGTCTCTGTGACATCGTGGTGAACGTGCAGGGACAGAGCTTCCGTGCTCATAAGGTGGTCCTCGCCGCCAGCTCACCGTACTTCCGGGACCACATGTCCTTGAGCCAGATGAGCACCGTGTCCCTGACAGTGATTCGAAACCCGTCGGTGTTCGAGCAACTGCTGTCCTTTTGCTACACGGGCCGCCTGGTTTTGCAGCTTGCCGACATCATCAGCTACCTGACGGCTGCAAGCTTCCTGCAGATGCAGCACATCATTGACCGCTGCACCCAGATCCTGGAGGGAATCCACCTGAAGATCAGCCTGGCCGACCTAGATGAGGACTCCCGGGACCATGAGGCCCGTGGACCCAGAACTGGCCGGATCCTGGAGGCTGCGGTACGAGGAGGGGTTCACCACGGCAGTCTGCGCATTTTAGGCCCAAGGGGGGGTGGCGAAGCCCGTGAAGCAGTCAGCCCTGCAGAGGAGCCCCTCAGTCCCCCCACTGTGGACCACAGTGGGATGGAGGGGCCCGGCACCACTGCCAGGACCAAAGAACCCGTCCTGAGGATCAATCGAGCCGGGCAGTGGTACGTGGAGACGAGCAGCGAACCAGAACGGGCCGGCAGCGCCGAGGAGGGCGGAGGCCTGGTGGATGGTATCCGGATCAAGACAGAGAGGATGGACGAGTGGATCGGGGCGGGGGAGCACCAGGACGAGGGTGGAGCACCTGAGGAAGGGACCACTGTGATGATTGACACGTCAGGCCGCAGCACGCTGGTGACGGCACCAGTGGGAGGAGCCCTTGGGGCCCGGAGCGTCCAACCATCCAGCAGCTTCAGTGAGACAGACAGGTGAGGGCGGCCTGGACAAAGCTTTATCCTTAAACACCCACAAAGACGTCCATCACAACTGTCCAACCCTCAGGGTTAGTCTGTCCCAGGTAATTTATGTCAATTTATTCGAATATGATCCAGGATTTTCTACATTTAATTCAGTGATTCATACAAATGATCATTCAAGTCAGATTATTTCAAAGGTTGTTTAGCAATCTGCTGAATAAATCTGAACTGAATTGCATATGATGTGCATTTTTTGGGGGGAAATATGGCTCCTGATATGATCTGTAGGCATCATCATTCAGCTTTTTCATGTGGTCTGGTGTTAAAAAGGCAAGCAAAAAAATCGGAAAAATCAGGAATATCAAAGAATCCAATTTAATTCGAATCAGCACCTTAGTACTGACCAACTATCGGTTTTCCTGGTAAATCCATGGTGTAGAAGACTGTGTTTCCACAGTAACTATGGAACCTCTGCACATCCAAATATGGTCATGTCTGATGACCATGAAAATATGAACTGTATTTTACAACAGTTATTGACATTGATTGACAGGATTGATGCATCAAAAGGGATTAAAGAGTTTAAATTAAGGGTGGGTGTTTGGGTCTTTAAGGGGTAAAGGTGGATGTTTGGGTCTTTTAGGGTTAAGGTCATGTGGTCATTCTATACCTTTACACACCTGATGCTGCCCTGGTCATGTGACGAGTCTGTGTTTGCAGGTTCAGTCCAACCGGTAGCGTGGTTGTCCTTGCCGACCGTCAAAGAGCAAAGAGTGAGTCTCCGAGCAGAGCAGATGAACTGCGACAGCCGAACTCCCAGGTACGTATGTCCTTTGACACAAGCATGTTCCTACGTTAGACCACTGTCTCAGTTCACTGGTATGATGAACCCACCATAGGAACATGAGCCACAGTTGGAGATGGAGTGAAAGCAGTCTGGTCATGTGACCAATCACAGGGCTAGTCAGTCCACTGTCAGAGTTCTTTGAGGGTCCATACGTCCGTAGTTACTTCATGTTCTCATCTTCAGCTCATGTTGAACCCTGACGTGTCTGTGGTGAGCATTCTGTATGTATGACTTTAAATATTCAGACATTCAACTTTTTTCTAAATAAATTGTTACAGAAGATGCTGAAGAATACATCGTCTTCTTTCCACAGACACATAGCATGCTCAGTCAACCCCCTCCCAGAGTCCTGCTGTTATTTATGCAGTTGTCACCAAACATTTCATACAATAAAAATCTTCAGTCACATTAGACTGATTCGACATAGGTATAACATGTCATAGGACAAATGTCCCACCCTTCAAATGAAAATTTACAAAGCTTCAGAAAGTATGGAAAAGATAAATGAGCTTTCACTTTCACTCCTGCGGGGGGGGGGGGGGCAGACTGTGCCCCCATAATATTAAAAGTAGGATGGAACTAATGCATGTGCGAGCGTACACGCCTGCACCCCCTAACCAACTGAAATGGATGTGTGTGCACCTCTGGGTCTTGTGTGCAGCTGAGACCCCCCCCCCCCCAACAAAACAAAGCAGTTCCACAGGACACATTGCAATCTGATCTGCTTTACATGAGAACAGCAGGAATCGGATTCCATCTAGTCACCCTGGGGTTGGGTTCTGTGGGTACAGAGACCATGTGATAGGCCAGTCCATACCTGAACAGAGGATAGTTTTGGCAGAAGCTGATCTGAGGCGTTCCTGGTGCTTTCACAGGTTGTGGCGTTTCACTGGACAGTGGACCGTCTCCTGGCTCATCCTGATGCTGTCAGCTCCAAAGGCCTTCAGACAAGCTTTAGGAGAATGAGTGTCCAAGGCACTGACTGTGGTAGCATACTTCCCTGTGGTGGGGGCTCATTGTCATTAGGCAATTGTTCACCCCATCATGTTAGCTTCCCTACAAGTGACATCTTGATGGCAAAGTCAACTGCAGTATCACATCCAGGTTCACATCCACTCCAGTAATAGGTGGAACCTGAGCTCCTTCTGGTACGTTCTCCCTCCAGCCAGCCTGGTGTCAAATGGCAACAATTTCAGGGTCACATCTGGCGAGTTCATTGGCAATGAGTGCAGTCGTGTCTAGGGTCGGTCTGAAACGACAGTGTTACAGAGCGTAAGGATGTTTCAGAGGTGCAATGGCTGTCTTCTTATTTGATACACTTAGGTTAAGGCCCTGCCCTTTAAGGGGGTGGGGGGCAGCAGGCAGTGTTTGTGGCACTTTTTCATAGCGATGACCCCTAGTGCACGCACACCTGTGGATTTGGGGTCTGCTTGTAGCCACAGGACTTTGGAATTGGACAGGACAACTGATGACACCTATTTCCAGTGGCAGGACTGTCAGACTATGTAATCTGATTATAATAAATCAGATTAACACGCCCTGGATTTTTTCTCAATGCCCTGTTGTCTTCTTGCATGTAAACAGGTTTATCAGATTTATTTAGTTCTGTTGCATCTGAACATGTGAAAAAAAAAAATTAAATCATAGAAATCAGGAAGTGGGATTCTACCACCACTGTGTATGTATGAACTTTGAAAGAAATAAAAATGAGATAACTATCAGTTAGAAAATGGGAGCATTTGTGTGGATGTTAATGGGGATCATTGTCATGTGTGAACACAGTACTTCCTGTCTTGTGTCCAGGGGGAGGAGAATACGGCATTTGACATGGGCGGTTACGAGGACTACCTGAGGGAGCAGGTGGGTGACCGCTGGTACCGCTACAACCCCCGCCTCACATGCATCTACTGCTGCAAGTCCTTCAACCAGAAGGGCAGCCTGGACCGCCACATGCGCCTGCACATGGGCATCACGCCATTTGTGTGTCGCATCTGCGGAAAGAAGTACACACGCAAAGACCAGCTGGAGTATCACATCCGCAAGCACACGGGCAACAAGCCCTTCCACTGCCACGTCTGCGGGAAGAGCTTCCCCTTCCAGGCCATCCTCAACCAGCATTTCCGCAAGAACCATCCAGGCTGCGCACCACAGGAGGCCCACAGCGCCTCCCCTGAGACCACCACCGCCTCCGTCACATCCAGGGGAGGCCCCAGCGATGAGGCCTCCCCCAGCCAAGAGGAGCCCGAGGGTGGTGGTGGGGGCAGCAGCCAGTACGGTGAGGGTCCTCAGGCCTCAGTGTCCACAACAGGACCCGACTGATGCCCAGGGAGGGAGGGAGGGCATAGAGGGGGAGGGGCCTGGGGGGGTGGGGTGGGGGGGTCCGATACAGTCAACAGGATGTAAACCTGCTGCGACGCCTCAGAGTCTGAACTGAGATTTGTTTCCGCTTTAAACCGCATCTACCTTCACGAACCCAATGGACAGATTAAGCTAAATGAAGAAACGCCACACACTCCAACCTCATACGCACCGCAGGGCTCCGCCTTCACCTCCGCCTACTTCAGTTACAGATATTTATATTTACAGGTATTACAGCGTCAACGGTCTGGTCCGTCTGTCTGGAATTTTGCCAAAATATTCAGTGCCAGTTTAATAGTTCCAACCCTTAACATTTGCCTTGAGACAATCCAGAGGCGTCCGGTTGGTCCGACTCCACCGGACGCTCTTTAAGTGCCACAACGGCGTCAATTACATATTTAGTTGCACAAAACTAAGGACAAAATGACGACTGTTAAATTTAAGTGCCACTGTGACCGAGGTTTTTACTTATTTTCAGCATTTATCAGAACAAATGCTCGACTTATCTTCACCATTTTTAACAATCATTTGTCTCATTGATGACCAGTTCACATCAACTCCAAACATGAGCACTGGTTGGAATGGGGCCAGTTTAAATCCAACAGTAACCTGAGGATCAAAGTATAGAAAAATAGTGTGATTATTATTATTATTAGTTCTAGTATGAGAGTATTATTATTATGGTGATGTTGCACTGAATCTCTAAGCATTCAGGCCTCAGTGTTGGATTAAAGTTTGGGGTTAGGGTCAGGTTTAAGGGTCGGGGTTAAATTTAGCTGTTAAGGGTTAAGTTGGAGGTATTGTTGTCTTTCCATCTGTCCGTCTGTCCCAGAACCACTCAAATCTGTCCCATTTGGAGCTAAAACCTGAACAGACCTGATGAGTTGAGTAGCGGGGTCAGTGAAAATCACCAGGGTCTGTATTCAGACCCAAGTGAGCCTAAGTGGATCAGAACCAGCACAACCAGAACTCAAGAAATAATAACAAATACCAACTTTAATTTGTTAGTGAAAAAGTGTAGACACAGTGTGTACACACAGTACTTCCTGCCTGTAGTGCTGTGTGGCTTTGGTGGGAGGCATGTCTTTAAAAAGACGACCCACAAACTGAAACTGAATTAAAGAATAATTTCAACAATCATCTGGCACATTTCAACAGTATTTCAGGTTCAGATTATTCACATTTTTTTCTGTTAATAGTTTGTAAAAGTTGCTGATCCTGAACTAAAATCAGTTCAACCTCATTAATTGTTTATATCTTATATTAGTCCCATGGACTGGATAGGACCCTTTTAGGAGCCAGCATTTGTGTATACATTTAAAAGTAGTGGAATGATCCATTTATGTCAGAGGTCTCAAACTCATTTTCTTTCAAGGGGCCAAATTCAGCCTGATTTGATCTCAAGTGGGCCACACCAGTAAAATAATAATCTATAAATAATGATGACCCCTTCCCCCACTAATTAGTTTTAAGGTGTGTGTGGGGGGGCTCATCATTATTTATAGATTATTATTATTATTTACTGGTGTGGCCCACTTGAGATCAAATCAGGCTGAATTTGGCCCCTTGAAAGAATTACATTACATTATTTGTAATATATATATATATATATATATATATATATATATATATATATATATATATATATATATATATATATATATATATATATATATATATATATATATATATATATATATATATATATATATATATATATATATATATATATATATATATATATATTGATGGGCAGGAAATCTAGGAAAAATGAGGGGGGGTCACAACTGAGATTTAAATAAATCATGACATTTAAAGTCATAAATGTGACCCACCACCACGAAACCAGGCATAAGTGTCTGGAAATCAAAACTGAGTTATCTGTGTAGATTGGTAGAGTGGAAACTAAGGTTTAAGATGGTGAAAAAATTATGTTTCTATCACAAGTAGAACCAAAGTTATGGTCATTTTAATATCCACAGTTGGACATATTATGCAATTTGCATATTTTTAGATATTGTCCGTTAAAGTTTTGAACTGTTTTGGGGTAGGAAGTCTTTAGCAACGCATAATAATTCGTATCCGATTGACAAAAAATATTCACAGATGTTAAAAGACACTCTGATGGACATGTCACAGAAGTTCTATATATTGTAATAATAGGACAGAATTGCAACGTATTATAATCATTTGGCTTACGCCATTGGACAAGAGCATTCAATATAAGCTTTTACCTCGTACCGAACACTTGGATGTTTACGCACGGAACGGAGATCAGTTTGTTCAGCGAAAAGAGGTAGAAGTCGTCTTTGTCTTTGCTCCGCAATCCTTAAACTTTTGTCACCGCTTAAATAATTGACTCAATAAACACCTTTATTGATTGGATTTCAATGTAATGACCACAGGAACTGAACATAGAGGTGTTACGGTACCGTTTTTTGATAAGGTGTAAACACAAATAAGGAATAACCTTCCAGCCTAAATTTGGCTGTAGCTCTGAGCGGCTCAGCGCGACTTATGCCTGGTTTCGTGGTGGCGGGTCACAAATACGAAATAAAAAAGGCATGATGATAACAAAAAGGACTGAAATTATGAGATAAAATGGTATATTTGAGATAAAATGTGAAATATGAGATAATAAATGCACAAGTTTGAAATCAAGAGACAAAAATTACAAAATAAAACTAAAAAGTTCTGACATAAAGGTCCTAATTCTGATCTCTAAAATACCAGTTTCTCTCCTCCACTGATTTTCCCTCTGAAGTGACTTATTTTCAGTTTTGGACACGTTACTTTGAAAAAGTAATTAGTTATAGGTAGCCTACTTCTCCCAAAAAGTAACTGAGTTACTAACTGAGTTACACCATTATAAAAGTAACTATGCAGTTCCTATGCTGTGAGAAAGGGGGGAAAAGGTTCCAGGAACTAAAAAGGTTATAGGAACTACAAAAGGTTCCTATAGTGGGAGAGCATCTTATATATAAATACCCACACTTTGCATGTGCTCTAAACACCCAACCATCTCATTTCTCCGATTGGCTGCAGACTCAATCTTATTAAACCTTAGCCAATCATCATTGCTTAGGCAGTTATCTCACCCTCCCCTCCCTTGTCACTCTGCAACACTCTTCGTCCACATCTTCGTCCTCATCATTCACTCTTTTAGTGCTGACGTCGACAGATATTTCTATTAAATACAACAGAGTTCAACTTCGGTCACAGTGGACACGTGGATTTGGCCTCAAACCGATGTTAGACGGAGGTTTGGTTAATGTGGCAGTAGAACGGGTGTCTGGCAGCCTGTGGACAGAGGGACACAGGGACAGTGTCCAACCTCAGATAAGCTACAGCTCAGTTACCTCTCATCACTACGCAATATGGCTGCTGCACTGCACTGCACAGCTGCACCACCAGGGGGCACCGCTGCACCACCAGGGGGCACCGCTGCACCACCAGGGGGCGCCGCCGCACCCACTCAACAGACCCAGTCTTCTCAGATAGTTTTTATAAACGAGCATGACTTTTTTGGGGGAGGGGAGGGACTTTCTTTTTTTGTTTTTTGCTCAGACAATGTGTGTGACTGATAGACGCTTTGTGTACAAGGAGGTGGAGTCTCCGCCCAATTGGTGCCGTCTGTCAAAGTTGGCGACGCCTTACATCTGCTGCATTTCAGTCTTGCCTCCGAATAAAACTGACACGAAAATAAACCAATCACAAGCTTCACAGGACGAATACATTTTGTGCATTCATATATTGAATTTAGATAATTTGGACAAAAATGGGTAAAAAAAAAAAAAAAACAGGTCTCAAAGTCCAAGAATGTGTGCTGACATTTAATCAAAAAAGAGAATGAAGTTATATAGTTTGTCAATAATGAAGTCCGAAAAAACATTTAATCTGTTATTCGTTTAGTGAGGCACAGTTAAGTTCCCTGATTAGCAAACTAGCTTATATTAGCATTTACTGATTTGTGTAAAAACTGTTTTCACCTAACTTTGACACAAACCTCAGACCTCAAGTTACCTTTAGATAATGGATAAACACAATATTAGCATGCTAATAAATTGTGCTTAGTCATGTTTTAAAAATTAAACTACTAAAAACTGCTCCTTTTTACACCCCCCACCCCTTAGCTGTTAACAGCTAATGGACCAAATGCTAGTCAGCTAACATTAGCCTAATTAACTCAATTACCTATGGAGTGAATACTGATGAGCCAGCATTTGCTTGATTGCTAATATAGCTAGGTAACATTAGTTAGATTATGGCTCTTCTAAGTAGACCCTAAACAGGTTTATTTGACTAATTAGCTAAGTGTTAGGTGGGTTGGTTTGATAGTTACTGCTACATTAGTTTGGGACAGATTCATTATTAGTATATAAGCTAACTAAGGTTTTATTGTGTATAAATATTAGAATATTTAAGTCTACAGGCCAACATTATTGACATTTTCTTCTTAACAACTGGAAAATGTAAGAAAAGAACCCAAATAAGAACATATTCCAGCTTCATAAACAAACAGAACCACCCCAGAGTTAGCCTTAAGCTAATTTCACACATTCCATTAATGAAATAATATAATTTGATTTTTACATGTTTAAGGTGCATTTAACGTTAAAGTTCAATGGGAATGTGAGCTTTGACAGTAGTTTTAGTGTTTATTAGTATTTATCCATATCAGCAATGAAGAGAATACATATTAAAGTTATATTAGAAGTGGATTTTTTATGAAAATATGCTATTTTTTACTTTGTAAAAATCTAAAGTTTCGCACAAATAAAGTTAAAGAATACTTTATTGAAATACCTACAGATCTCAGTGCTACTTCAAAGTGTTTGGGTGCAGTTGATGGTATGTTCCCATTTTTGTTGACTTCAGTCTGTGCTGATGTTCCGAACAGGTGACAAATCTGACAAATCTGACGTCAGATGTTCGGAACATGTGACTGTTCTGACATGAAATACTTCGATCATTTGACTGTTCTGACATCAGCGCAGGTTTGGCTCCATCAGCTGATTTGAGTTCACACACATTTAAGGCCTCAGTGAAAAGCATCCAATACTGACCAGCTCGCCTCTCCACCCACCGTGACGTGGTCACATGCAGCAGAAGTAACGTGTCGCTGACGACCGGCGGCTCTGTTTGCCCGACAGCAACCGGGTAACGACAGGAGGAGCCGGACCCTGTCAGACCAGATGGATGTAGAAACCAGACTAGGAATCTGGACTCAAACCCTCCACAGGTCAGAGTTCACCTGCTGGAGGGCGGGAGCAGGTTGGACAACCTGTCAACCAAAGGAAAGAGGGCGTGGCCTCACTGGGCTTAAAGCGCCAAAACAACTTAAGCACTTAGAGAAAACCGAACCTTTTTATAAAAAGTGAACAATGAAAACTCTTCCCATATTATCAGATGAACACATGTAAAGTCCTCCCATGTTTGTGCAGATGTATCGGCTGTAGTGGACACATGTGTGCGGGGACTGTTTTTCTACAGCTGTGAATCCATTCTCAGTGGACAGTCAGTTTTTTTATGCAAGTGAAGCCAACGGCTCTGTCCTCGCTCCGGTGGCCGGACTCGACCGAACGCCGCCGCCTCATTCTTCAGGCTAAACCAGGAACTATCAGGTATACAGACTCGACTTTTATCAGTCAAACTTTGGACGTTTACTTTCCCCACGTAGCAGAACGCTAATGCTAACCTCGGTGCAAAGCGCACGCCTCCGATTAAAACTCACATGTAAGGAAAACAGCAGCAGCAGCAGGTAAGAAAACACACACTGAGCTGGGCAACATAGACCGAACCCCCCGCCCACCTCTAGTCCACAACGTTTGGTTCTGGGTCGTGTTTAAAATGGACACGTAGCTCCAAAAATGTCCAACTGTCAGAGAGACTATCTGCTCTCTGATCAACACACGTGGAGATTAAAGACCATCACAGCCATTAGCATAGAGCTAATGCCGTCACTGCCTAATGTAAAACAAAAATGTGTTCCATCTCATGTAACAATATGCTACTTCCCTTTCCCCAGCAATTTCAGCACTTTCAGGAATTTAAACAAGGTACAGTTATCTTTAGTTTTACAAGTGAAATTAAATTAAACATTTAAAGTAAATGCGTGTCTCGTTATGGATCAAACAATCGAGTCAGCTAACATTAGATTGTGTGCTAAAACAGCAAGACAACAAGTTTCAAAACAAATTAAGATTTGAAATTTGAAATTAATCAAGAACCTGCACCTAACCATAAGTTTGATTAACATGCGTACGTTTAAATAGTAATTAATTTTGTTTGATGAGTAAAACAAAGACGGTGGAGCTGTTTGGTCCATGTGACCAACAGATCGTTTCTGTCGTGGATCAGGTCAAGTCCACATCAGTAGTTGAGGGCACGTTCATATCGTGTTCATTTCCCACATGTCGGTGAGTAGTCGGCCATGTTGCTCAGCTCTCGCACAAATTTCATCGACAGAACCTCCAGGAACCCACAGACTGAACCCACTCAGACCACCCATGGTCCTGGTTCTGAACCCTGCTGCTCACTTTCTGAACGTCTACGTTAACCTCAGTAACGACAAACCTCTTAAGGCCATCGCTCCTTGTTTTTTGGTCTTTTCACGTCACGTTATCAGTCATGGGCACTGTCGCTTTTTCAGTTCATGACAGTTAAAACCCTGCTGCCAGTTCATGCTTCATTCTAAAGGAAAAGTCAGATTGGATTAAAGGTGGTGGGTGAATTTTGCACAAACCTCAGACGTCAACAAAATATCGGTCAAGTTACCTTTATAGTTAATGGATATTTTAACAGATTAGCATTAGCTTGCTAACATATTTTTGCTTCATGATGGTGTATCAGTTAAACTGTTCCTTTTCATTCCCTCTTTAGCCTTTAACAGTTAATGGATCAAATGTTAGTCAGCTAACATTAGCCTAATTAACTCAATTACCTATGGAGAAAATACTAATTGGTAAAAATGTACTTTATTGCAAATGTAGCTAATGCTACTTGGCAGTTTGATTGTGGATCTTTTGAGTAGAGACTAAATATTCAACAGCTTTATTTGACTAATTAGCTAGTTAGTGAGTTAGTTTGTTGGTAATGCTACATTAGTTTGGGACAAATTCATTATTAGCATGCAAGCTAACCAAGGTTTTAATGCATATTTAATATACTACCAGAGAAGTCTACAGGCCAACATTACTGACGTATACCTGTAATTACTCGTACAAATCACTGAAAAATTCAACAAAATAACACAAATAACATATTCCAGCTTTCTAAACAAATAGGACTATCCCAAGCATTGAGCTAATTTCACATCAACCACACAAATACGTTCCACCAACCTGAACATGTTTGATCCTGGTCTGACTTTTCCTCCGTTCAGTTTGATCCTTAAACTGTGAAAACAGCCCAACCTCATCATCTTCATCCAGTTTTTCCATTTTAACCGTTTCATGTTTGAACTTTTTTCTTTGTGTGAATCACAGTCTGAAAGTCCACGTGTCCAGTTTTGAATCCAATCATTCTGATATATTCACTTATGAGATTATTCTTTCCTGTTGATTCAAAGTATATCCTAATATATCGAAGCAGAAAATGAGTCTGAAAAATGGAATTTAGTAAATTAACCTTTAATACTGTACATTTTTTAAGAGGTACTTAACACGTTCTGTAGTCGACAAACCTGGACGGTTTGATGTGAAGATCTTTTATGTTGCATGTCTCTGTTGCTAAAACATGTTGGTGGAGGGGGGAGGGGGGTGGAGGGGAGGCAGAGGCCAAAGGTTGATTAGTTTAGAAAAATGTGAAGACTCTTCTTTCACTATGACCACTAGATCACTCACAGGTCGCATCTCCTTATAAGGAAATAAAGCACTTTAAGTGTCAAGCTGTGGCCACGCCTCCTTCTTTACAACATTCTCAAATGGTTGGAACTTAACTCAAAATAAGTCCATGGGAACAGAAGATAAAATGGAAAACCACAATGTTTCAATGTCTTTTTTTGTCTTTAAGGGTTAATTTATCAGACAGAAGAATTGAGGATAGACAGCTGGAGCCCTGCCCCTTTCTCATGGAACTTTCTTCCAGTCATTGAGTCCATTTCCGTCTACATAAATACTCCGATCAGTGTCAGATCTTTGCAGTTTTGATTGTAAAAGTGTGAGTAGATGGAGGATGGGGTTCCCCAGGGCAAGGTCTGAAACTCCTTAATTTTTCTGATACATACATGTAATTTGAGATTGTGGTCCACATGTGCCTGGTTGACTAATACTCTGATCAATGGAATTATTAAATTATTATGTAAATGGTATCATCCAATTATGAGGATCCAGAATTTTGCGGGCCTTTTTTGAGATTGTTGCATCCTAAAATGTCTGTTACATGAGCTTTTCTGAAAAACGGCAATGAAAGTTGCAGTGCTTTTTAGGCTTTTGTTGCGGGAGGAAGTGAAAGTTGTGATAAATAGTTGCGATTTTCCCTTTTTGTAATCAAAATTAAGTAATATTTAAAATATTTAATTCCTGCAAAAGTAATTCAAAGTCATTGTGATATGTTCCTCAAAACTACCTTACCGAGATGGCAAATAAACGATTACAAGGATTACAAAAATGCAAAATATTTTTTTTCCCCAAATGCACCTGTTGGTTCAAAGGTTCAAGTGCATATGACCTCACAACACTACATGAAGTTGTAAAACATGATATAAATGTCTCAGCTAGTAAAAAAACCCAAAAAACATTACTAGTACTGTATGTGACAAATACGAACTGTTGGCCGCGCACACGTTGCTTCGTACTGTAAGGTAAACCGTAAAAGGTGGAAACAGCTCAAGATGTCACAATTTGCAGAAAAGTCACGGTGATTGGTTAAAATTATAACATCGTGCTGAATTCGCATTGAAGTTGTAAAGTGCAACATTGTGAAATCCTGGACGGTCTGATTCTCAGTACTTTTGGGTCGTGTCAACTCATTGGTTAACATGAACTTGTTTGATTTGGAATATTTTATAATTGTTTCACCAAATTATTGCCCATTTGAACAACTTGTAGTTTAGTTTTATTGTCTTTTATTCAGTTTAAAGCTGTTTTCACGTTGGTGGATGTCAGATCACATGACCTTTGTCCATTCTCTACTGAACTGACGGAGAACATGGAAGAAGGTTCTGTTGACTTCAGGTTTTTTTGGGGCGGGCAGCTTTTTCATGGAAGGACTAGATCTCAGATTAAATCACTTGGTGATGTTGAACCCCAGTGCATGATGGGAGGTGTCCGGCCTGTCGTCCTACTGCGGTGTGCTCAGTCCTGGATGCTGCAGGGGTTGGCCACACGGCCTGTGAACAGCAGTGCATTGATGGTTGATTCCCTGATGAGCAGCAGGAACGGCCTATCGGCCATGAACACTTCACGGTCCAAGTTGATGGAGCGACCGATGGCAACTACGGCAGTGGCAGCTGCCGCCTCGCTGCCCTCCTCATTCACCTGCAAATAGCCACAGAAGCAGAGGAGTCAATACAAGGTCACAGGAAACAACACACAGGACAAACAAAAACCACAACCCACGGGACAAACAGAAAATAGCACTCATGGGATGAACAGAATACACAACCTACAGCAGGTCTTGGACCTGAGGCTCTGAACTAAACACCAGCTGCTTTTTTTGTTTCGACACATTTTGTTGATGTTGTCGTGACTAAAATCCTTGTGATGTTGTAAAAATATCGACTACATTTGAAGTAATCAAATAGAAATAAAAGAAAAGTCCTTTTAATTACACTGAAGGTGTTCAGGCATCGAGCAGAGATGCCACATCTGCAGAAGAACAATAGTTGTGTCCTTTATTTCTACTGGAAATGCACTGAAAGCTGAAGAGCTTCTGTCGTTTGTTCTAGCTCCGCCTTCTGGCTAAGGTGAAACTATCTGGCAGAGATTTCGAGAAAGCCACCCACGCTTTTATCAGTTGACAACTAGATGACTATAATGCGCTCGACTACATCCTCCACTGTAGCCACACCAGCCCTTTGTGGAATAGTTTGGACATGCCTACCTTAAATGGTCTGGTTCTTCCTTATCTCTCAGATGCTAGCGGGCCAGCACTCCAGCAGAACCTCCACTCATACACACAGATGCTCTTACAGTATGTTGCGTTTCCACTAGTATTGGCTCTACCCAATTCTACTCGCTTTTGTGCATTTCCACCACAAAAAAGGACCCGATCCCCTGGTACTCAATCCTAGATTTTTGGTATGTACTCTGCTGAGGTTCCAAGTGATATTATAACGTGATGTGTAAATGGCGTAGACAATGATTGGTGGAGTTGTCTCTGCATCATTGCATTATCAACGTGTGACCATAATTTAAAAAAAAAAAATAGATTCAGAATTATAGTAAACAGACTGGTACATTTTAAGAAGAGGCGAGTTCATAATGACATCAATCTTCACCCACCTCTAAGAAGGCTTTATGAAAGGCATCAGAGATGAACAGAGTGTCACTACCATCCTCCAGGATCCCTGAAAAAAACAAAACAAAGACACACACACAAATGACCATTTAATTAAAAACAAAGAAATAAAAAACAAAATAAATTACCATTAAATAACAAATAAATGACTTTGTGAAATAAATTACATGGTTTTTGGGGGCCTGTCCAGGATCTGAATGAAGTAAACTTGTTCATGCACCACGTGTTCTGTGTTTAATTGTGATTTGTTACATAGTTGTGAATTACCACACACACACACACTTACCAGTGCTCTGACAGACTTAGTGCACATAAACCTAAGCTTATCTAACCCTCTTATCTTATATCTCCATAATTTTACCCTCAAAATTTAATGTAAATTTTTGGTTCATTTTGTTAGTCTGTTCATGTTGTTGATTATGTTATCATCACATGTTTATTTCAAACCTGCAACCACAGTTTACTCTCTTTTTACTCTCACAGTTTACTCTATTTTTCCCGTTTACTTGTTACCAACATGTTTGGATGTTGGAGCTGAAATCAACCAGTCATTTTCTCTTAATGATGATTTAATTTGATGGTTAAGACCAGAATGTACACCTCTGAACCAAGACATTCCCTTTGATCCATTGAGTAATAATAATACATTGTTGTGATTGGTGGGTTGTGTCTGTGGCCCTGCCCCTCACCTGGAAGGCTGGCGTGCTCGGCGCTGAACAGGTCAGTCAGCCCCATGGCCTCCAGCTTCTGCTTCAGACTGAAACTGTCCTCCACTTTGAAGCGGGGGACCTGTACGGATACGGTGGTCTCCTTCATGTCATCGAACCAACTGGTGAGTTTGGTCAGTGTTAGCCCTGCTTCCACCTAAACAACGAGCCATAGGCACCGCCCACAAAACAAAACCAACAGTTCAACAAGGGTAAGTAGAGAAAGAAACATCTGCATGTTTTGGAAAAATACTTATAGGAAAATAATTGTAAAACAGACCACTAACCAGGTGACCTGGTCTTCAGACTGTGGGCTTGTAATAGGACATTAAACAAACACCCACAACTGCTCTTCTGATATTTTCCGAACATTAGTATCAACCATTTGGATTTTATTATTTATTATATTACTAATTATTTTATTATTTTGAATAAAGTTGGGCTGTTTGGAAATAAGAGTCAAGAGCTTTTGTTGTGATATAAAATATGACAAATGCAATGCAATATTTTCATCACTTAACATTTTTCCAACATTAAAGCCAGATGTACAGATGTACTTTGGTGTTACTATGTTCTTGTTTTTTTTTGGATCATAAACTGGTTTAGATCTTTAACTTTTCTGCCCCTGAGCCCTGTCTTGTCAGACTCTTAAAGTGACCACTTTTGGCCCTTGGACCAAATGTTTGACACCCCTGCTTTAGAACATGACAACAGAAACTGGATGATTGTGACTCATGATACCTTAGTAGAAGAAGAACTCACTTTTTGTAATATTAAGGGTTCTACATAAAGTCAAATTCAAGCATTGTCAAGGATTTCAAGCACCATCTGAACTCTGACCTCTGCATGACCACACCCTCCCTCTCACCACAGTTACCTGTGCGAGGGTTGTGCCAGCACTGGGCAGGATGATCACCATGGTGATGTCATCTCCGCGGTATGGCATTTCCAACAGCTGCACCTGGTCATCAGGGAAGTGTCTGTACCTGAAGCGGGTCTCCTGGTACATCATGTGGACTGAACAGGTTTGGTCAGCGCTCACGTGGAAGTCTGACACAAACACATTGTCTTTGTCGAACTTATTCTTCCATTGACCCTGTGAAGAAGAATGGACCATATCAGCAGACAGGACAGCTGAGCACATACCCACAATGTATCAGTACCAGCCACCCATAAAACTGAGTTTGACAGAAGTGGGTTCAACAGACATGGAAACAATGAGCTTCATTTAAAGCTGGGTGGACCACATCCAGTCTGAGTCTGGTTCACATGTCCACGACCAGCTGGAAACGTGGATCTGGACCAACCCTTAAGGCACCTTAAAGTAGATGGTGTTGACCAGGACCAGGGTGGTGGTGGAGTCCAAAACTCCAGGTGGCAGCGTGTCCTGGATCCGGTTCTCTGTTTTGTTGGAGATCCAGTTGTTGATGGTCACCCGGGACTGCTCCGGGCGGTCCTGCAGAACAGAAGCAGGGTTATGAGTGAGACCTGGATCTGACCTCCTAGGCTGAAGAAGACCATTTCACACTGACCCTGAAATTGAGCGGCAGCAGCTTGGCTCCATAAACAGTCTCACTAATGTTCTGGTATGTCTCATTGTAGACCAGAGACTTGTCTCCGAACAGTCGGTTGGCGGAAATCAGCTCTGTGGTCCGATCCTTCTTCCTGAACAGACGACAGTTGAGTTTGGCAAAGAAGAAGTGGACCTGGTCTGAAGTCTTCTCCTTGATGGTGTCGAACTCAAACACCTAAAAAACACAAATACAATGTTGACTAATGGAAACACACAGTTCACAAACATTAACAGTCCAGTAATATAAACAGTGTTCATGCCAGAAGAAGGAAATTCAGCAGGACTTTGAAGTGACAACATGAAATGATTGAGTTTATGCAAAATTCAACTTGGGGGAGCTAAAGATAAGCCACACCTACGGAAATATTGGAGAAGAAGAAGAAACTTCAGCAGGATTATCTGAAACTAAAGGAGAATAACAGCACAGAGCATCTCACCGCCAAACAAACCCAGCTGGTCTAGGCTGGTCTTGAACAAAGTCCAGTGCGTCTGGTTTAGACTGGTCCTGGACCAGCTTGTCCAGAAGTTTTCAGTTTTTAATAAAACTAATGTATCTTCATTTGCAAGGCATCAAATATGAGTATAAATACTTTAAATCATATGCAGTTGAAACTGGCCTAGATCTATAAAAGAAATGTAAAAGGACTGTCCATCACACTTAAAGTTAGACCTAATTTAGTTTAAAGGTGCATTGCAGAGGTTTTTCTGGAGCATTTTTGACTATTCCTTAAAATCCCCTTCACACCAATTACTACCAATTAATTAAATGCACAAAAATTTTTAAAATGTTAGTCCCTTGTGGAATGGACAAGACTGAAAAAACATCATGCAAACATTTCAACCATCCCATCGTAATTACTTGAACGGTGACATATCTGTCAGACGCAACTGACAGTTGTCCCGCCCCCTTCTTCATGTGTTCTCAGAGGCTTCGAGCACGAGTTCAGGAAAGAAAGTTCGAGCTAAGTTTGCGGAGTTCTTTACAATTTCCCAGTTGTGGGATGAATAAAATACTTCTATTACAATGAAAAAGATCAAATAATAAAGGAGTGGAGGTGGAGTGCAGTTTTTCTGACCACTCGTCCATACCTTAGCTCCACCAAATGGACTCAGAGTGCCCCCAACAGGCAGTCACCCATGAACACCTGGGGAATGTATCTGACTGAACACCTGCCTTTTGTCCTGATGAGGTCTTGGTCTTGCTTTAGGCGGCGGGGCCTCCAGGGGACTCACCGTCATGATCTGCTCCAGGGTCCGGTTGCACGCGCCCAATTTAGTCATGGCGAAGGCGGTGGACACGCTAATGGGAGACATGAAGATGTTTGTGTCATTGGCCTTGGTGGACGCCAGCTGCTTGTATAAGGACAGGGCAAAGCGAGCGTTGGCCTTGGACAACTCCCACACCCGGGGGTTGGTGGACTCAGGGACGGCCTCGGAGGCCTGGGTCGGTTCCTCCGGGTCCGGGTCAGGGCTGCGGTACACACATCGCGGCTCCAGCTCCAGGTCTCTGGGTTTGGCGTTGCATATGTCCTCCAGGGTGGCGAGACACAGCACTGGCAGCAGGGCCGCAGCCAGCAGCCAATCAGAAGGCTTCATTGTTGACGTGGAGCCAATCAGAGGTCAGATGAGCTGAAATGGGAGGAGCTAGTTTAATGTGTTATAAAAAGAACCCCTGCTCCAAATTTGACCTGATTTGCCTTATTATTTTCTCTTAATGAGAAAACATTTTCTGGGAACTGTGACCTTGACCTTAGACCTACTTTCACCAAAATTTTATGGGATCTATTCTGGACCACCTCGCACCTTTCTTGAAAACGTCATAGAAATTAGTCCAGGAGTTTTTGCGTAAAATTGCTTACAATTGCACAAACAGACCAACAAACAAACCAACTCATGAACAATATCCCTTGCCCCTTGGGGGGGGGTCCTGATAATTGGACAACTGCCTTAAGACAAACTAAAAACATGGAAACACAATTCATGGGTCAGCCATAGATTTGACATAAATATGAACTGAAAACAATTAAACACGAAAGATATTTCAAATCAGAGAGCTCCGTGGATTTGTTTCCAGAGGTGACACAGCTGCTTCTGAGGGGGGGGGGGGAGACGTATACAATGGAGGACTGCGTACTTTAACAAATTTCTGTTAGTTGCATGTGGCCTGTTCCACACTTTCGTTCATATGAGCAAGGAGTGGCATGACCATGGAAATCTGCGCTCCTCCACAGCTGTAAACATGGTAACACCTCAGCTTGTGTACGAACGTTTGTAGTGCTTTGGAACCTTTGGCAACACTTAGAAGTGATACTGAAAAACACTTAGTGTGAAAAACTTTATTCCTCCGAGTGATGTATACATCAGAGATGCTCAGATACATCATGAACTTAGTTTATGAATGAGTGAAAAGAAAATTTGACTTTTCCATCTGGAATATGACATTTTCATATTTGATTGAAATGTTTTTAAACCTGAGCTTTTTCTAATAATCTGGATCTGAACAATTTAAACAACTGTTTCTATATGGATGTGAAAATGTTTGAAAATGCATTCATATTCAGTCACATGGCTTTTCCAACCATCTGGATGATTGTTTTTATTTCATGGCCTATCGTGACATTGTTCTCTCTTTAAAAACATCTATAAGTTCACATTAAATAGAATTAAAACCCATTTTCTGTGAAAACTTTAATGAAAAGTTAATTCAAACACAGTGATGAAGGTTTTCATCCTTTAATCAATGGATCAAATCCATATTTTCATGTGCTTCTAAATCTGTCAGATCCAGAACAGTGTTTGTGTGTGTGTGTGTGTGTGAAGCTTACCTGAGCAAGTGTGTGTCGCTGTGTGGTTCCGTTGGGTCTGATGGTTCTTCAGATGCTGGACTGAGCTCAGGTCAGTGTCCTACAGAACACAAACATACCATCAACCTTTGGACCATTGATCTGCCATCAGTCAACACACACACACGTTCAGGTTGGAACTCTTTGTTGAACCCGTGGGTGTCCATTAAAGTCACATATATGAGCTGTCAAATGACTGAACTGTTAATCAGATTAATCATAGGATTGTTATGGACTAATTTAGTTTAATCACAATTAAAAAAAAAAAAATCTATTATCTATAATCTTATATTTATTTTATTTTGCCAGGTCAAACAGACTGAAGGAGGAAGTGAAAATTTCTGCACTGAACGTGTTTAAGATGGGCGACACATTAGCTTTAGTGCTAGCATAGTTCCAGACTAATGTATGCTTTGCGTCAATGTGATATTTTAAGATGAAGCAGTTCAGTAACTAATATTTAACAAACGACTGTTCAGCCTTTTTTTGTACTTGTACTTTTTGTACTTCCTGACATTTCACTTTATTTGCCTTTATATTTGCCTTATCACTCCCTTTGGGAAATAGGACTAGATTTCTTCCCCTATAATTTAAGGGTCTCCCCACACACAGGCAACACCTATTTGTGTTGTAAAGACATTAAAAAGTGCATGTTACATGATATATGATTGTACACAAATGGAATTTAATAGGTTTTATTTGGAAAATCATAAATATAAAACATCTTTGTAAAACACAGAAAAACATTTCATGACTGCACAGCTGCCTCTGCCACAACCAGCGAAAAGACGCATGAAAACAGCGGATTTTCAGCAGGTCCATCTGAAACATGGCCTTCAGTTTGGGGGTGGGCGATATACATCACCAGTGATAATATCTAATATGATTTGACGATGTGCAATTTTACATTACTGAGTATTTATACCGTCTAGAAAAGAAAACAGATGGACAGTGCAGTGACGGTAAAGGAGAGGTGAATGAAAGCCCTCACTGGCTCAAAGCATACCTCTGAAGCCAAACAGCAGACAAGATTCAGGCTCGTGGTAATTCGACGGCACCCAAAACACAAAACCCTGTCATATGGAGGTAATCTGCACAAGTCTTTACCTCAGTGAATGATTTCTGAGCAGACTGGGGTCCACATCACTAACTTGGAAATAGTTCCGTTGTGACCAGACTGATGTTGGTCAAAATAATGTTCTAAGCAAATGTGACAACTTCATGTGGAGGGTCCAGTGGATAGAGGTTAGAAGTTGTGAAAATGTAGTGTTAATAGAAGTGGGAGTCAGGTGTTGAAAAGGATGTTCGGGTTGGCTTTTGTTTCACCCCAGTGTTAGTCAGTTATGTCCGTTATGGACCGCACACCCACATATATATAAATACTGTCCCCAACCCTGCAAAACACCCAATGTTTTGCAGGAGATGGATGAAGCACTTTCAAAAACAAATGAGAGCTGTTGCTCTGGAATGTCTCATCTCCAGATGTGATGGTAACCAAGTAGTTTTACAACACTTGTTGTTTCAAAGGGAAAAAATAAATTCACATTTTAAAGGTATCGTCAGATTGTCCTTAACAGGAAATATAAAAAATAATGAAGGCTTCAGAACAGTTTGGGCAGCTGTCGGAGTCGGCTCAGATCCAGGATGTTTCCCACTGACCCCTCCGGCTGCCGTCTGTTCTCTTTGTTCACACTGCTCCGTTTGGTGTCTCGGGCTAAAAGCTGCATCTTCGGCTTCAGATCTCGAAGCAACTGACTTTGTGGGAGGAGCTTGGTGTTCTGAGTTTCAGTCAGTGGGTGCCGAGCCACCACCTCCTCCTGAGGCTCCTCCCCCTCCTCCTCCTCGATCAGTCCATACCTCTTCATGTACTTCCTGGTGGCTAGAGACATATTGCTAGGAGACAGGAGGGAACCTGTGGAGGACGAGGAGGTGGGTTCTGGCTTGGGGGTGTGGCCTCCTAATGACAGCCTGCTGAGCTGGGCATCGCTCAGGTACCGCAGGGCGATGGCGTTTGCCTCCAGGCTGAGGTCCACGCTGCCTCCAGGGAACAGGGCACTGATGCCTGGCTCGGACACGCTCAGTCTGGAAAGAGCCGCTGCAGGGTTGATGCACGCCAGAGTACTGCATCGACAACAGGAAAGAGAAAGGACACATCCCCAAAAGATGTTAGACCACACAGCCTGATAATCATTTGATCAAAGCATCACCATTACTGATAGACGACCTCTGATACTGGGTACCATGGTTACTGTAGGTAAGATTTGTGTTGCAGTTTGGAAAGGGGCATCATAAACATTTGACAATATTAAAAACACAGGACATATGTGTGGACAATTAGGAAGAGCATTGACAAAAGACAAGTCCAGACTATAAGGTGTACTTAAAAGTCTTCTCCAATGACAGTGTGTGCCTTATAATCCGGGGCGCCTTGTATGTGGATTCATTCTGGTCGAGTGACTTGGATGCAATTTTGAGTGGTACATAGCCTTAACAGCTATAATAAAACAATGTATGTGATCTTCTGTTGTTAAAAGCAGCTTGTAAGTGCAGTAATGTGTAGTTTGTACTTCTGCTGTTCACTTAGTAGTTCACATCTAAGGAACTGAATAGA
Organism: Siphamia tubifer; assembly: GCA_020466265.1. Classification (NCBI taxonomy): domain Eukaryota; kingdom Metazoa; phylum Chordata; class Actinopteri; order Kurtiformes; family Apogonidae; genus Siphamia; species Siphamia tubifer. The sequence continues at coordinate 11,473,524 of CM035786.1, forward strand.
CATTTTTTTGTATGGCCAGGAAAATGTATGCCTGTAAGTATTTCACATTCAGTGATTGTGAAAAATGCCTCTGATGTGAACCTTTGTTGTTGTATAAAAGGACAATAGATTTAATAAGTTAACTGGAAAATGCAAATCATTAGCGTATCTATGGATTTCATGTGATTATGAATCTGTCTATGGATCATCGGTCTATAGATTTTACCCATTCAATTTACCATTGAGCTCGACATTTCAATGTGTAATGGCGTGTAAATGTTAAAAAAGCAATGAATGTTAACAGACACATATTTCGTAATAATAATAATAATAATAATAATAATGGATAAGATTTATATAGCGCTTTTCAAGGCATCCAAAGCGCTTCACATTAGTGTTCCATTATTCATTCACTCTCGCATGCTCCCTCTGGTGGTGGTCAACTACATATGTAGTCACAGTTGCCCTGGGGCAGACTGATAGAAGTGTGGCTGCCATTTCATGCCTCTGACCACCAACGAACATTCATACACCAGTGTGAGTGACACTGGAGGCAAGGAGGGTGAAGTGTCTTGCTCAAGGACACAACAGACTGACTAGGACAAAGCGGGAATCGAACCGCTAACCCTTCAGTTAATGGACAACCTGCTCTCAAAGTTTGCAGTTTTACAGTGATTCCAGGGTGGAACGAAGTTCTGGCTTCCGGCTTTTCTTGAGAAATTGTTATCCGTCTGCTGAGCTAGTACTACACACACATACACACAGGAGCAGAATACTGTACATACTATAATATTACGGTGTGTGTGTAAGGACTGAACAGAAAAAATCTGTGTATTGTGTTGTACTTTACGGTTATAAATGAACAATTTTGACAGTTCTTGTGAATATGCCAACATTTGATTTAGCAGAATAAGAGTGTTTTGTTACAACTCAACAAGGTTGGGAGTTACTTTGAATATGCTCATTAACGTTTGAACAGAGGTGAGAGTTATTGTGAAGATGTTTAATAAAGTTTGACTGATTTATCCGACTTTCGTTTCAATTAATGTGCCTTATAGTCCAGTGTGCTTTGAATATGAAAAACTGAAAATAAACCATTCATTGACAGTGCGTTTTATAATCCGTTGTTCCATATATTGCAGGAAAATATGGTAAATAAAACTACATATCATTAAAACTGCCAACACAAACCTGTTATAAGTCAGATAAAAAAAACGTATAAAACCCATAAAAGGGACAATAATTATTTAAAGACCATATTAAAATATGCCAGGCCCAAGAATTAAAATAAAGTATCATGCACTAGGATTATTTAAAACAAAAACAGCAGCAGGAACAAAGCTGCAGTTACCATAGTAACCATAGTACTGCAGTTATGGTTACTTTGACAAAAAGTGCTAAGTTTTGTGTCCAGTGTTTAGATCTATCTCATGAATCAATCAGAATTGAAATCCGTTAAGAAATATAAGAGGAGAAGCAATTTTAGCGAATTGTGGACGATGAACAATGCCAGACGGCAATAGCTCATTGGACTTCATCCGGATGAGCTAATAATAACCAGAGCGCCAAGGGCACTGTGAGTTACCGGCAAAGGATTGGATCATACGCTGTCTGTGGCTCTTAAGGGCCATGGGGATCTGCCAAAGTTGGGGAAATCTGATTATCTTTTCCGATTTTTATGGCTTGTTACGCTTGTGCTGTGTGGTTTAGAAATAAGCCCGATTGCCATATCGTGCACAAAACAGATATAATAAAGACTTGTATGAGATTCACTTTATTCATATTTTTGATACATGTCATACCGAATAAATACAAACAGAAACAAGCATGAATAGATCTACCAATATAAAAAGCATGTTTGTTTTGGGCATTCGGAATTCAGGTGTGGCTAGTGCACTGCAAATAGCTATGATTGTTCATGTGCATGATCAATGAATACACTCACATCCTTTATTATCGCCCATTGCAGCACATGGCATTTCAGTTGTTTTGGTGTATGTCTGTCCTGACACAACACATTGACAGGTTTGGGGATGTCCAAGTAGAGTTATACACTGTCTGATACGTTGTATGGGGCACCATTGTTCTTACCAAGACACAAACTGATGATGTTCTAGGACCTACAGACAAACCAGCTTTCTTACACACAGACCGGAGGTCAGATGTCAGCAATACCCTCACCATTCACCAGGTGGCCGTGCTGTTGTGCTGAGAGCACAGCTGACACCTGGTGAAAGAACATCTGTCATCATGCAACACATTCTTCAGTAGCATTTCTAGCTGTGTTGGCTTGCCTGAACGTCATGATAGGCATGCAATGAGTGGCCCCTTGTGCAGGTAGGGCCCTCAAAGGGGTAAAACGCTGTCGCAATGTTGCGCCTTTCACATGTCACGACCATACATGATTTCCCACTACTGTCCAACATATTCCTTAGCTCTATTGGCCACAATAAGCAAGATTTTGGACCCCTACATTGATTAAATATTGCCTCATTGTAAAGCATTAGGAAAGTGCCAAGTTCCACCGTCTGTCGCCTACTGAACCCTAGGAAGGAGCGATTCAATGAAGACGCCGTTCGCACCGCATAGGAAGGTCATAATACTGAATCATTTGCATAGATTATAAAAAAAGTTATCAGACAGTTTTTGAGAAAAATGCACCAAAGTGTCGAAAATGGCCGTTTTTGGCATAAAAATGGCTGCCGACCGCAGACGAACGACTCAACGGATAAGCCTTGTAAGGGGAAGCAAGATTGTGACCCATATAATGTTCACACCAAATTAGAAAAAAAACGTTATCACGCGGTTTTTGAGATATCGTTGTACACAGACGCCGACGACGGACACCACGACACAGAGTTATCGGCCCAGGCCGGTAACTCAAAAATGTTTCATATCTGATTTTTACTTTATCCGGATGAAGTCACGATGAGCTATAGCTATCGCGCTTTGTCCGTTGTCGTCCACAGTTCACTAAAAATCGCTTCTCCTCCCTCAATTCTCATCGGATTTCAATTTTGATTTTATCGTCTATTGAATGCCTCTCTTTTGTTGATAGCAAGACATCACAGCTGTGAGGTCCAGATGAGCACAGGGTCATTGGCACTATCTTTTTGTCTTTATATGTGGAGTTTATAACAGATGAAAAAAAATTAACTTTTTAAAAAAAAAATGTTTTAAGTGGTGCCCACCATAACAAACTCCACCCCCTTTGCCAACATTTTACCTGATATGCTCTATCTCTGATCATTGTGAACACAACTTTTGGGTGACTGACGTATATTCAACAAAATGCAATGGGATCTATTCTGAACCACCTTGCACCGTTCCAGAAAATGTCATGGAAATTGGTCCAGTAGTTTTTGTGGAAAGCTGCTGACAAACAAACCAACTAAAAAAAAATATACTCGTCTACCCATCGGGGGGTGGGTAAACATCACTTATGATTTGGAAAATCCTTAGTTGTGTACCCCCCCTTATGAAATAGACATTTTTACACAGTAGATTGAGGTCAAAAGTCATACGTTGATTTCCTGGTGAAGGAGGTACAGAGTTGATAAAGGCGAGACTTGTACACAGCGGACCTACCTTCACCAATCAAAGAGCTTCTCACCCCACACACACACACACCCAGCCCAACCCTTAGGTCAGCTGACCAGCAGCTCTGAGGGTTCCCAAAACCAGACTGAAGCTCCGTAGGAATCAAGCATTCTCTGTTGTGGCTCCAAAGTTATGGAGCCAACCACAGCTGCACATTAGGAAGGCATCCTTACTGATTTTAAAGCCCTTCTTAACACCCACAGCTTCTGCTTGGCTTTTTTATACCACATAGAATGTTGATTTTATGTGCACATGCATTTTATCTTGGGTGGACAGTCCATTTATTTATTAATTATGTTTTTATCTTAGCATTTTTAGCTTCTATTATGTTTGTGTTCATTTTATTGTACAACACTTTGGAAACCTTGTGGTCCTTTAAATATGTACTTTAAATGAAAATGGATTGGACAGGAGAAGGTACCTGGTGCTCTCCGCAGTTTGGTGTCGACTTCTGTCCGACTCGCTCAGTTCATCTTTGTCCACGTCAACTCCGAGCTGCTGCAGACGCCGCAGAGTCGCACTGACCACTCGGTCTGGGGAGGGGGCGGCGCAGGGCTGGGTGTGGTCCAGGAGAACACACAGACTCCTCCTCCTCGATGGCGACTCCTCATCTTTGACTTCCTGCCTGTTTTCCGGTTCCTGAAGACGACTGGTCAGCTGAGTCTGAGGACAAAAACACCACCATGAAACCTGGAGCCTTTGAATAAATCCTGAAGGTCATGTGATGGACTGGTGTGAGTGTGGTACCATCAGGTTCTGGTAGAAGCTCTGCTGGTCATCTGTAGGACCGTACATGCTCACACTTTCCCCCAGGACAGGACTCTGCAGACCGCTGAGACTACAACAGGAAGCCACCAAGGAAATCAATCACAGTTGTGTCCAGAGTCGGTCTGAACCAACGTCATTCAGCCTCAATAGAATCCACAACTAAACTGGGTTCAGTTCAAAGGAACCACAGTCAGTCACTGGAGAGCCAAGGTCAGACATTATTCCAAAGTTCCCTTTAGCTTGACAGTGAAGTGTAGTGTGAATGAGTCGACTGGAATATTAAGAGTAAAACCAGTATAAGACACGTAGAGTCACAGATATTAGACTGAACCAAGTGACCTACATAAAACACTGGTGGGCCTCTGTTTGTCTAACACTCATTTGGAGGGCCTGTGTTAAACAGCGACTTCAGTGTTAAATGTTAACATCGGTGTTAAATAGTAACATCAGTGTTAGACAATGACATCATTACTGTCAGACTATGACATCAGTGTTAAATGGTGACATCAGTCAGCAGGTCTCACCTGGGCTGATGTGGGGGAAACTGTGGAGTGTCCTGGATGGAGATGTCCTCATCCTGAGCCTCCACCACAGCACAGTCTTGTAAAGAGTGTCTGGAGGCTGAATGGGGACTGGTGCTTGAGGCAGAGGGGGAGGGGCTGGCTGTGGGTGAAGGCGGAGGGGTGAGTGAAGTGGAGGGAGGAGCCTGGGCATCTCGATGAGGGAGAGGTGAAGGTTGGGCCCAGAAGAGACTGGCACCTGGAAATGTACAAATGCAACCTGAGCTGGCAAATGTCAATGGGACCAGTACTTGCACATGTCCTCAAAGTAAACCATCTCACCTGTTCCCACTGCAATGCTGGCAGTGCCCCTGGTGGACGTGTCCGCGTCAATCCGCTGTCTGGAGGACTGAAGCTTCCCCTGAGCCTCCAGCAGCATCTGAACCTGCCCAGTGAGAAAACAAAACCACAGAGGTCAAGAAATAGACCAATCAGCTGTAGTTCCTCCACCTTCTATTAGTGATCGACTCGTGGATTTTTTTAGGCCATTAGTGAACCCCTCCCCTACCACCACCAGCCTTAGCCTGTTCATTCCATGTTCATTGACTAATTCACTCCAAAGACGAGTTCAGGATTCAATTGGTCTCAGTTCAATAATTATTATTCAGGTCACATGGAAAATAACAAAGCCAGCACTGGTCTCTGTGGACCAGAACCCCACCGGGCTCAGGCCCATAAAGCCCTGAATTCCGGGTCTAAATTGACAATATCTTCTCCACCTAGAACAATTGGGTTGGACTTCCCAACGCCATCCGACTAATTGAACCTCACCTATTAACGTGATTTACCAGCTATAGTCCAGGCCTTGGTTACTGCATGTACTAGTAATTCTGTCGTGGTTGTTGTTTTATACTTTCCCTTATTTTACATCATATGTCTAAGATTGTTCACAGATTGTAGTCAAAACATCTTCCTCAGCCAAAAAGTCCTTGGTCTTAACGCTACTGGCTGTCGAAGCTCTATACAACAGAACAACCGCACAGAGCTAATAATTAAAATGATCATGTTACTAAAATTTAAAATTATAGAAAATTGCTAAGCCGATGACCGACACCGGCCACCGATATTACCAAACCGATTTTTGGAACCAATACCTTTTCTTTTTTTCCTCTGTCAAATTAAAACAAATGTCATAAAATCTTCTTTTCTTACAATTAGAAAATATAAACCGTCACAGTTAAACTGATACAGTTGACCAAACGTTCACCTTCTGTTTTTCTTCCCCCCTTTTCTATTCTTTTTTCTTCCTTGTTTTCCACCCCCCCTTTTTCTTTTGTTTTCCATTTATGTGTTCTTTCTCCCTTTATCTATTCATTTTTCCCATATTTTCCTTCACCTATCAATAAATCATGTCAGGGGAAAAAAGAGCATATTAGCCAATGCAACAGGCTGATCCAATACAAGAAAAAAAAAATCATTATTATTAATCATCATTATCATCAGTCTCCCTGACAACACTTTTCCTACCTGAGTCTGCAGAAGGCGGAGCTGGCGGTCCTGATGGAGGAGGAGCTGGTAGGTGTTTGATGTGATGCCAGCCACCTGCTGCTCACAACATGGCCTCAAACAAGAGGGATGGGGGAGCCAGGGGGGGGACGCAGTGTCTACAGCTGGTTGGGAGGGGTGAGGAGGGGTGGAGTCTATGGACCATGGGACCAGAGGAGGATGACTGCATGGATATGGAGGAGCACCAGGGAGAGTGGAGGGACGAGAGGAAGCAGGATGGACATTAGGAAGAGGAGTAAGGAGGCTAAGAGGAGGAGGATGGAGGTTAGAAGGAGTAGGATGGAGGTTAAGGGGAGTAGAAGGGAGGTTAGAAGGAGCAGGGTGGAGGTTAGAAGGAGCAGGGTGGAGGTTAGAAGGAGCAGGGTGGAGGTTGGAAGGAGCAGGGTGGAGGTTGGGAGAAGCAGGGTGGAGGTTGGGAGGAGCAGGGTGGAGGTTGGGAGGAGCAGGGTGGAGGTTAAAGGGAGTAGAGTGGAGGGTAGGAGGAGTTGAGTGGAGGTTACAAGGAGGAGGATGGAGGTTACAAGGAGGAGGAGCAGGATGGTGGGGGCTGGGGGAGGAGCAGATGGTGGTGCAGTTGTAGGTGGTGCAGCAGGAGCAGGGCTGGAGCAGGTTGGAGTTGGGTGTACTGTGGAGATGCACAGGAGGAGCTTGTTTTGGAGCTGAAGAGGAGGTGGGGGTGTTTGAAGGTGGAGGAGCACATTTTCTGTCAGCAGGGGGTGGTTTATGGGTGGGGCCAGGGTTCTGAGTGGAGCTGAAGCTGCTGTCAATTAGCAAAGAGAGTTCCGGAACAGACGGTTGAACTCGAAGAGCCTGAAGAGAAAATAAATAAACAAACCCACACACACAAAAACAAAGTCTATTTTATATAAAGGTTAAACTAAATGCACTGACAAATGTTCTGATCATAAAGAATTTAAAACCACTGCATACAGATTTACACATAAATAAATGTACATACATTATAGAATATTTATTGATCAAATACAACTATTCATGAACCATACAAACCACAAAAATACAGATAGTGGAAAAAAGGCAAAGTGTCAAACTGAACCAAACCAGGTCAAAATTACAGAAGCTGATCTAGTGCTGCCACTTCTTTACATCCAGTGTCAGATTCTTTTGAAATTGAAAAGGATATAGTTTGAAGTCTTTACACCGGTCCACAGTGATAGTCATTTTCCACATGGAATTGGCTGTAATCTGCACAGTGGACTAAGGCTCAGCCGTCAATTGTGCAGAAAAGATGCCATGAAAAGAAATTTGAAATGGATAATGGAAAATCCAGACTATACTGAATGTGTGGGGATTAGGCTGATAAGTAAATCTGTGGAGTTTATAGGCTACGAGTATGCCTACCATTCTGTGCTTTGCAGCCGTCCAATGTGGAATCAATCAATGTCTGCATAGTAACCAATCAATGTCTTGTCTTTCAAACCAACTGATTTTGTTTGTGATCCAGCATCCCACTGACCTGTTGAGCTGGAGGGTGGGGACTGGGGGACGGGCGGGGGGACAAGTCTTCATCTTCAACTCCAGAGTCCTGATCACTGACAGACAGACCAGCAGCTATAGGGGGGGCACTGAAGAAAGAGACAGGGTCCAGGTTTGAGTCTTTTACTTAGTCATCAAGGAAAATTAACCAAAATGATGTCTGTGAAATGAGCATTTTCCAACTCAAACAAACTGACCAGCTACAAACATCTGAAGAGACAGAAAATACAACACTGAGACCCTTTACACGATCATAAGCATCCCAGAACTAGGACCAATTCAGTATCTGTCATGACATGTTTACATACACTTCAGAAATGCAAAAATGGAAAAACCCTGCTTCACATGTTTCAAACCATTATTTGATTCAACATACGTACGTACGTTATGACATAAGACGTACACTTCCTGTCAGTGTCAGAACATGCAGTCTTGTCTTGTTGCCCATGGCAACACCTACAGTGTCAGGGTTAACTGTCCGAATGTGGGAGGAGCTAATAAGAGTCCAGAATAGGTCAAACAAACTGAATAAGTAAGACAACGGTGGAAGGGGGAGGTAACCATGATGACAAACAACAGCAGCTTCTGATGGGAAGGATCGGACCTCAGCCATCGGAGCCATGAGCCAATGGAAAGGCTTCCTTGCTTTTGTTACAGTTTCATATTTGTGTGAATGTTGTGATTTTTTTTTTTACATTTGTACCTGTTGAAGGAGCTCTGAGCACCTCTGAAGACTTCCATCTGTCTGCTGTCACCATCTGAGCCGAGATCACACTCAACACTCTGACCGTCCACTGACGCCACCTGGTGACCAAACACTGCATTAGTCAACAGTACAACACCCCACTGCAACTATTAACCCTCTGGTGTCCAGATGAGTATATTATACACACTTTAACCCTCCTACAGTCCAGAGGTAATAAGAGTATAGGTAGGTTTCAGTCACGTGACTATAACGTCGCAACTTCAGCTGGAGGGCAGGAAGTAACCACATAGAATGTTGCTATGGGGAAAAAAAAATTTAAAACAGTGCTTATTGTACAGATTGTCGTCTCGTAACAGAGATACATACGGTTAGTTAAAAATGTATTGGACATGACCCATATCTTATGAAAATTAATGAGTTTGACAGAACCCAAAGATTTGCCAGCAATCGAGGCTGTGGATATGACTGCAGACATCCTACTACACCAGCAGCAGATGAAAGCATATAAAAGTTTGGAGGAATATAACTTTTTTGTCAGCAGGTGGGTCCACAACCTCGGTACCAAAAGGCTCAGCGATAATTATCGTTTGGTCTTCACCAAGGTGAAGGTTTTATTTCTAAAGATGCGACGTCAACATGTATTATATATTTGTTGACATTAGTCGCTACTGCTAGCCACTAGCAGTAGCCACTAATGTCAACAAACATGCAACGCATCTTGATGTGGCTAGGTAAACCATATTACAACAGTGTAAATTAGCATTTAACTACAACCTAATGATATATAGCACATCCACCAAAAAAAGATAGCTTTCGAACATACCTCTGACGAAGTGGTTGCTGCAGACACCAGCATTAGCATTAGCAGACTCTGCTCCTCCCGACAAACGTAGATTAAAAATCCACTTTTTGCGGCATTTTTCGTTGAGCTTTTTCCATTTTTCACCTTTGTGATTGGCAAGCTTTAATGCTCTTGAAAAAAGCAATTTTCCTTCTCTCCGTTAGAACAATTGGCACAGCCGTAAACAACACAAAACATAGGAATTTTCCCAACAGAAAACTCACTCGGCTTCACTTCCTGTCCTCCATCTGAAAATCGCGCGGTGACTATATAGCAATGTGACATCATGTGAAGTCAACCTAAAGGTAAAGGCAGATGTATGGGGTTCTTGGTACCTGGTACAGAGTAGTGGACTGGGATGCCGTCAGCAACTGGAAGTCCACATGGGCAGGTCCAGAGCTTCGACACTGGAAGAACTGAGGAGCTCTGTGGGTGGAGGCCAACAGAACCAGGAGGAACCAACCACTCTCTGACAGAACTCTGAAGACATCAACACATCAGTGTAAGTAACCCTGATGACCTGGAAACAGTCGATCTTTGATCTCTGCCCGTTACTCACCTGTCCTGGAGGATACTGCTGAAGAGGAAGCGTAGACACCAGGACCAGACCTGAGGACTGTGGACATGAGTGACTCCACTGATCCAGCTGTCACATGACAGGAAGAACAATATTAGCCAAAATGGGTCAGGAGGATTCAAATGCAAAAACTGCAGTTTTAAAGCAGAAGAGAGAACTAGAGACCAGAACAGATCAGACAGGAACGTCGCCTTCAGTTCAGGTTCCGCATTCAGTCCAATATGATCTCAAGTCTACCAAACTAGCCCAATAAGAACAAAAACCTACAAATGATATAGCACTTCATGGGGGAAAAAAACCCAGACTATGGATAAAACAGGAGTTCTCTTGGTGTGGAAAAAAAGAAATTACCTGAAAGCCGTTTAGAACAAGTCATATCAGGCATATTATTGGTCAAAGTGCAGTTATTTTTCTGAAAACATGTAATGTTCTTATTTCTTCAGGTTGTTCACATTTTAGAATTAAGGAATTAAAAAGTTAAGGAAGAAAAAACTTTAATATTGTCATGATGTAAATGTCCTTTGTTCACATTATACCAAATAGAACCTTTGCAGTTCTGATGATTTGCAGGTCATTATTCAACTTTGGATCATATTTGTGTGTGGAACCTGAACCAAGACGTGTCGACACCCCACCTGTTCTCACAATTTATCATCAACTGTTCCTTCTACATGTAGGTGTTTTATTACTTTTTGATTCCATGCTGCTTTTGTTTGTAGTGTTAATCTGCTAAATCTACACCTTTACCTAAAACACTTATCAAACTGATGTTCACTTCATCATTCTGTCTTCTTGTCAGATCTGTCCCCATCTTACTGGAGACAACTGAAGGTCTTCCCTTTGGGTGGTTTGGAGCCATTGGACTTCCTGAACATGCATTGTGGGTACTTACAGTCCAACCAGCGGCAGGGTGCAGGCTTTGGGGTCCGACTCCAGCAGCAGCAGTAACTTCCTAGTCTGGTCCATGGTCACGAACCTACGGACCACACACATGCAACTGTTAAAGGTAAACAGTCCGGCTCAGAAGAACATTCACAGTGTCCGGCTCTCTCACCCCCTCTGTCTATTGCCGCCGTGTGGCAGTGGCAGTCGGGCGGCATTTGTGAAGCTACGCAGCAGCGCCGTAGGGATGATTGGAATGGCTCGGATTGGCTGAACGTCCACAGTGACGGATGGACAGACGCCCGACCAGCTGAGGCTGAAAGACGCAGCATCAGAGCGCTGTGAGGAGACCACGTGACCTTTGACCTTCAACAGCTGACATAGATCCAGGGGCTGTCTTCCACTCACTGACTGCTGCAATGCCTGACAGACACACACACACACACGAGTATGAATGTGTGTTCAGGACCAAACACAGGACGGTTAAAGCAGGTGGTAGTGACAACCATTCGTTGCCATGACAACAGGGAGGCCTGGACTTCAGACTCCAGTCCTCAAACAACGGTGTCCTGTATGCTTTAAATATTTCCTATTTCTAGCAGGCCTGGAAACCATTCCATTATCATCATTCTTCTGCAGAAGTGATGATGACCTGATCGTTAGTTGAACCAACAGTGATAGAAGAGGAAAATATTAAAACATGCAGGACACTAGCTCTTGAGGACCCAAATTTGACACCTGTGGTCTAAAGACTGTCCTCCAAGTTTAAGACTGGTTGATTTTAATTAAACTAACACATTTTGATTCAAGCTAACACAACAGTGTGGAGGATCCAAATATAGTTCATTCATAAATATACATTAGCACAAACACACCGTGTCAAAATAACACTCATCCAGCACTTGGGCTTACACACCAGTACCGTTCACAGAAATTATGATTTTGCTTCTAACAGATTTCACTGATAATAACTCACTGACAGGCTGACATGAATACTGGACCTTTGTGATTATGTTGGGTTTTCTGTGGTCAGCTCAGGTAAAGGATCATGGACACCACAACCACACGAATCAGCAAATTCCAGTTTTTAATGTATAAAGAATAGGTCTTCAACCATCAAATATTTTTGTAATTGAGTATTCAGTCGATTTTCCTCATTGACTGAGTAATCAGATAAATTCCATTTTGTTTATTTTTTAAAATAGATTAATAAAATAAGAATTGGAGAATGCTGAGATATTTTGAAGTCTGTGTGCGTGCATCTGCACACACCTGGATGGATGAATGGGGATGCAGCCTAATTACACTACCCCACTGAGATCTTGGTACGTTTGCTGAAAATAACACATAAGGTGACTGCTAGGACTCCCTTGTAAAGGAGGTTCTTAATCTCAATGGGTAATTTCCTGGTTAAAAATACATTCTAACAGGCACTAGTATACCACAGTTAGTAATATGTAGAAACTCCAAATCCACTTAAGGAAGTGCTGTTGATGCGTGGATGCTTTTAGTTCAGGTGTTGCAGCATTGTTAAAGTACAGCAGTGATAGTTTTATGCTATTTTGTCGTGCACACACTGTTTTTTGCCTTAAACAGCATAAGATAGTCGCACACGTCCTATATACACTGCCTGGCCCAAAAAAAGTTGCACATTTCATGGGTAAATACTGCAGTGGTTGATGTTTCAGCTGGAACAAGTCATTTAACCTAACTGATTCAGTAAGTGTCCCCTTGTGTCTAATGTCTAAAACATTGGACACCACCAGGTTTGATCAATCATCAGACTTATGACAGAATACTTCAGGAACCATAAGACATAATTTTCACACATGAATTAGCCTCCATATATATATATATATATATATATATATATATATATATATATATATATATATATATATATATATATATATATATATATATATATATATATATATATATATATATATATATATATATATATATATATATATATATATATATATATATATATATATATATATATATATATATGCACATACACACATTTTTTTAAGCTACTTTCTACCATTTCCACTGACAATTGACCGTACCCTGCCGCCAAACGTCTTTGACATGTACTGAAGTACTGAAGTACAGTACGTCAGTTCAAACAGTCCATGCAAAACAATGACACTGGAGGTGCCAGAGTGATATGATAGCATGATGAACTTTGACATGAATGAAATGAATCTGCCTCAAACATTTTTTTTGTATTTGACCAAGGAATTGTTGCCCGATGATCATTTTTGTGCCAATGCATGATTTTTTTTAGAGAATCACAATCCATGATTCAAGTCATTTTTTTCAACTTTTACTAATTGTCCCATTCTACGGATCTGCTCAGAGTTCTCGACGAGTCCACCTGGTTCTGCCTGTACATGCATCAATGACAGCAGTAGCATGAATGTCAGTATGGTTGAAAAACACTAATGTGATCTGTATGCTTCTCCTGAAAAGTCCATGATGATTCCCCCACACTGACATCATCAGCTAACTCTTCCTCTAATACTCACAGTTCCTCATTGAGCAGTGCGAGTGCATGGACTCCTGCTATCGAGGTCCTTTATACACCGATAGACCAGTAAAAGGCACCAACCACAGTGGGAGCTTTAAAAGCCTCATATCCGCAGCTCCATTAAAAACAAACGGTCCAAACATTAGGTGCAGTTTCCATAAATGATTTACTCGGGTGTCTGTTATGCATTTGTTACTCAGATAAGTAACATCGTTAACAGATGTGTTTTTCCCCCCATTCCATTTGGACTAATCCTTAATATGGGACGAGGCCAATCTGTTGTAGAGTCAGTCTGACTGGCACCTGTAGGTGTGGTCAAGAGTCCATATAAGGGCACAAAGGAAACACCCAGGTTTTTACAGTTCAAAACAACACGACCTGCAATCCAATAGAAAACCCTACAGTCTTTCATTGTCATGTTGGGACTTATGATGCAACAGAGAATGTTCTGTGGTGCAGGTCTGAGCCATGGTGAAGTCATTCCACCTGCACTGCCATCCATCCAAACATTGATCGGATCCTCAGCCTTGGTTCCATGTGTAGTCACTGCTCATTTGGAACCAGAGGTGGACACACCCCATATTCAAAGAAGGCAATTTCAGTTCCTGAGAACCTGTATTCAGTAACTGAATAAACCTGTTCACTTGGCCACAGTTCATTCTAATGACCAGTGATTCCCCTCTGGAATATGGAGGGAACTCAAACCAATTAGCTGAATAGATTGACTAATGTACAGATTACTATGGCCTGTGTGTTCTTAATGGAGCTCCATATAATGCCTCCAGGAGAAACAAACAGCCAGAGCCTGGAATCATTAGTGAACCTTCATGAACCTAAGGTTGACAGAAAAACAGTCACATCCATCGAGAGCCAAACTGTGGGCAGCAGGTGTCAAACATACCTTAAATGTCTGATGGAAGTCAGCTTCTGATTGGATGACAGGGTCTGAAGATGCATCTGTGGAGAACAAACATGGAACCAAAACGTCTCCAGGAAGCACGGTGGAGGGAACTCTTCCTGTGGAACCACCCTGATCCCGCCCCGGGTCAAACCGGTCCAGAGTCAACGTCACACCCTCCTCATCTGGACCAGAGAGAAGGCTTTAATCTCACATAATGAAGGATCTACCCACATTTACCAGGTTATAGTTATGTCTAGTCTAACCCTGTCTATTGACAAGTTCAGACTGGTGTGAAGTTACACTGTTTGATTTGGATGTTTCTGTAAACCATGTCTTGGTTGTCATGTCATGTATATAAAAGAAATACAAATGTCTAACACCGCTGACATTATTTCAGACATGGCTCAGTGATGTTAGAGAGCATGTGTTGGACCATCTACAACCAAGGGTTGACCCTAACATGCCACAGACTTTCAGGATAAGAACCACAGCAGACAAAGACAGTGACCTCTGACCTGCGTCCACAGACAGAGAGCCCACGAAGAAGCACTGGACACAGGGCTTGTTGCTGTGGCGGGTGTGTCGCTGCGCCAGACGCAGGGCTTTCTCCAGCAGCTTCAGCCGAGGATTCCTGCAGACAGAACACATGTACGTTTGTCAAAGAACAGTTTATGCATGTGATGTTTATCAGCGACTCATCAGCTGTTTAAATGAAGGAAACTGTTTTCCTCATGTAAAACCAATGACAAGGCGTGTGACACAGATGTAGGGGTGTGTCAACCTGTGGGTGCAGAGGTGGAGGCGGAGCTTCTGTCCTGTTGGGCTGCTGTCCCACAGAGCACATCTGGATTTAGGGAACATCAGAGCAGGAGGGGCTGTAAAACTTCTGCACAGAAACAGGCAGGATGTTAAGAACAATTAAGGCAAACAGGTTCTCTCATCTGTGTTTTTAATATTTTCATGAAGACATGTGAACATCCATAAAGCTTTCATTAATATACCTAAGTACTCCATTTATAACCCAAAATCTGCCCACGCGTCAGCCAACCAGCACCGGTGTCTCGCATGATGTAAAAGTACTATGGACATAGTACACACACTTAAGTACTATGGACATAATCTATACATTCAAGTACTATGAACATATTGAACATGTTTTAAAGTTTAAACATGTCATATAAGTACATCCTTGAAGTCAATAGTTTCCATCTGAAACATGAATCGTACCTTTTTGACGCTAGTTGGCACCAAAGTAACAGTAACACAAAGGAAACACCACCTGCTTTGGGACTATCGGTGCATCATAATTGACTGAGCATAAACTCACCTTCCGCGCACATTCTCCGGTGTAAATACCTCTTCGAAAACACCAGACGGCAAAGCACAGAGGTTCACCGGGTAGCTCATTCTGGCTGTGGCAGATAAGAATGACCTGTTAGCGGCTAACAGTCACTAGAAACACCCCGGTCAGTCAAGCTAACGTTATCCGCGTTAGCATCAACCACAGACCTCCATACACATCGGCTCTGACAGTTAAGCCTTGTTCGCTTAACATAGGTACTTCCGCTTTGCCGTCGTAATAAACGAGCGTGGATGAACGTATAATTTAAAGATAAAAGAAGAAAGTATATCCCCTCAGATGTAGACGGCAAATAACCACACAGAAACAAACCCGGTGGCCGTATGTGGTTTGATTATGGCGCTGTTTCCAGATTCCAACGGCGGGGCAACAAAATCAACCAATAGGGAGCGACTCTTCGGAGAGTTTGACCAATAATGTAGCAGCCAAGAGTAAAGAGGAGGGACTTAGGGAGTCTTCTTCGTAACAGTTTTCCGTCCAACATGGCGGAAGTGGAGCTGTATAAGGGTTAATTTAAGGACCGTAATAAAGGACGGAAAACCGAGAAAATAAATTATCTTCTGTATTTTGCATTTCTGAAAATGAAAATCTCGTATGTCCCCATATTTAATGTACTTATCATTTAGATGTTGATAAAAGCTCAGATTAAAATTGTCATACCAGAAAGGGAAAAAATGAAGGAAATGTTAGCTTTTCTGCAACTATATCATTAACAGATGATAAAACAAGTGTCATTTATCAAACACTGGAAATGACTGGTGAGTAGAAGATATTTGGCCAGTACGCCTCTGAATGTCCAAACTGGTCATATCTGATGATAATTGTATTTAAACCAATTATTTACATTGATGGTCTAATCGTTTTTTCTGCAACTGTACATGATAAAAACAAAATGCACGATGTTTACTGGAAAACATTAACTCAAAAATATATTAAAATATATGGTGATGAATCACTTTAAAAACCGTCAAATCTAGAGAAGGCAAAGGGAACTGACAAAAGTAGCACTGGGTCTTTATGAAGGTTTTTACAAAATCCACCCAACAGACACAAAAGTAGCTCTGTGGAAAAGCAGCACAATAGTTTCAGTTCAGTATAACTTACTACTACTACTACTACTACTAATACTACTACTAATAATAATAATAATAATAATAATAATAATAATAATGCAGAGACGACAGACCTCCGCCAAGGCGGCACATGACGTCAAAACGTAACATGATCGAACCATAGGTGTCGACCCATCTGATGTCCGAAAGTGAGTGCAATGCAGAAAACCGCGAGATTGTATCTTGTCTGATTCATGAGATATTACCACTTATGTGTTTTAGCTGTTGACCTTCGTTGCTCAAAACCTAACGGGTTCTTCCGTGACTCATTATCTATCATTCCTGAAAGTTTCATCAAACTCTGTTCAGAACTTCTTGCGCAATCCTGCTGACAGACAAACAGACGCGCATTTAATACGGATGTAATAATAGCAACAATTAAACGAAGACATGTTACAGATATGTAACATTTATAACTTTGTTTTCAAAGGTGTTATCAAAACATGACAATAAAACATAAGTATCCATGTATCCAAATGTTTCATGTCATTTTCAATAATTCTAATTCATGTTACCTACAATTGTAAAACAAAATTGTCAGTTATTCTTTATAATATTTAAATCCTGTTTAGTCAAACAACTGAGATTTAGAAAAATAACTAACAATACAGTTTCCTAAAACAAAAACACAGTTGTGCATGGACAAAAACTGTCTTGAATGACTATTATTAATTTAAACAATGATGGAGCTGAAATCAGAATGAGCTTTTTGCAGCTTGTCTTCACTCTGTACCATTTAGATAAACAAAGAAATTAAATGAAAGGAGACACTGTACCTTTAGACTGAGCTCATCTTTCTGCAGGATGAGTGTTCCAAGTGTCAGCTGAAAATACCTTAGACCAGTGTTCCTCAACAGGAACACTATCCCGTTTCCCTCTTTGAACACACCTGATGATCATTCTCAGTCTTCTGCAGAGCTAGATAGGCTGATCATTTGAATCAGGTGTGTTTGGAGAAGGGTACATCTAAAACATGAAGGATAGTGTTCCTCCAGGACCCGTGTTGACAAACACTGACTTTGTTTTTTCTATCCTGACCATGTACTGTTTTTCAGAATGTTCACCATGGTGTAATTTTCACTGTGTATTATGTGAATGGGATACAAAAGGAAGAAGAACACAAGAGTAACAGCAGAAGGATTCAGATGAACAATATGTCTGTTTTGACATGTATTAGCAGCTGGAAAACAGTCAAAATATGATATTCAGGTGAAAATCACCTGTTTTGTTCAATGTCAATGGTTTAGTCAAGTAAATCCTTCATCCTGTTGGTCCTGATGTAGCTGCTGAACCTGTAAATAAAATATTCATCTGAGAGGTCAGAGGATACTGGGGTTATCCACTGACCTAGACCTCCAATCAGACCAACTGCCCTGATATCTCCCTGAGGAGCCACAGAAGCCCCGCCCCTTCCAGCTGAGAGCACAGTAGCTTAGACCCTTCCTAATCAATACCATGTGTGGATCAGTGGTTCACCATCATCAGATCATTTTGGGACAGTGGTCCCTAATCAGATCAGTAAACTATGTCTGCACATGCATCTGTGCAGTCACATGACCTCTGCCCAAACAATCACACTTCTGGGGTTAACATGATGATAGGAACATCCTCTGAGGGAGATATATATATATATATATATATATATCTCATACTGAATACTGTGGACAAACGGTTCCAGAACACGCACAACCATAGTGGTCTCATATGTGTACGTAAACAGGAGAAATGGGTCAACAGTATGAACCTGTTGCACTTTAACCTGCTGTTAATAAAGATAAAGTAAAAATGTAGTTTTTGCAATGTACAAAATTAAAAAAAAAAAAAACCTTTTGGGACTTCAGGACCTTCAGTGCCCTCAGGTCCTTCAGGGCCTCCAGCTTCTCCAAGTACTTCAGTGCCCTCAGGTTCTCCAGGTCCTCCATGGTTCACTTCCTCTGGTGTTTTAAATGCATTTCTATTGATTTCACTTTGTCAAATCTACAAAACTAGAACACACTCAAAGAAACATTTTCGACAGCTGAGTTGTAGTTTTTCCAGATGTGATATGTTCAAACACCAGCTATGCGTTTCTATCTCTGTCTTTATTCAACACTAACAGAAAAACATGGGGTGCAAACACTGGTCAAATAGACGGATAAACTTCAGACAAACAGGAGTTATCGGTTAATCGATCAGAAAAGAGCTGCTTACTGCAGCAATAGAGTCTGGAAGTGTGGAAGCTCATCCCTGCCAAAACTAGATGACAAATATGAAAAACATGTTTAAAGGTAAGGTATAGGAGATCCTGGAAAAATAGTTTGAGCAGCCACATTTTGAAAACACACAACCCTAAAGTCAAAAGCCCTATCTTCAGACTAACTGGATTGCACTTGCAGATGGGGGAGGAACAAATGTCAGTTGAGTTTGATTGACATATCACTGTTCAATCATTTCAATGGGCCAGTTAACGTGATTGGACAGTGCTTTTTCAGTCCTGTCCCTTCCACAGGTGACTAACCTTTTAAATGTTTGCCTTATGGCATTAATTAATTGGCTGTAATCAGGTTGTGAAAGGGATTTAAAGGAATATAGTTAAAAATGCTTCAGGAAAACATATCCTACCTCACCTCTAAACAAAATGTATTATTGTAAAAAATATAATATATGTAAGATAAATGAACTACATGTAAAGGCAATTGTCAATTATATTTAGTTTCAGTTGGAATAGATTTGATTTTTAAAGGTTATTCACTCATTGAAGATTATGTAATATGATGAATGGATAAGCTTTTGTCAAATTACACAATTATAAATTAATATTTAACCTCAATTTGATATTCTTCTATTTTCTATATACATTTGCTCAAATATGTCCTTACATCCTGTCGCTGCTTTAACCAGTGAATTTTCAAATTGTTGATCATCAAAGTTTGAACTCTGATAAAGGTCCATTTTTATGGCAGAAATGAGCTTCTGTACATCTGAAACAAACAAACCAGCACAAAAACTCCTTCACTGTCCACTGATCAGCTGGACAGTTGGAAATATAAATTAATACAACTACACTGTCTTCACTAACAATGACAAATGACAACACACAGGAAGTAGAAAATACACTCCCACCCACAGGCCACCTATCACTTTTACAGTTATTGATTCTTTCTTTCTTTTAAAAGCTGCAACAAAAACATGAATGAATTCAAAGCTCAGGTGCATCTACAACACACATAATCAATTCATTTTATATGTGTTTTATATAAATTCTCGTAAACACAATTAGACAAGAAACATTTAATTTGTCCTCTCTATCAAAAAAAGAGATGAAAAACAGGCAAATATTGACAGAGGTCTTTTTTTCTAAAGGATAAAGCTCATGCTAAATGTTTTCAAGGTGAAAGTTAAATTTTACTGGAGCTGAGTTTATGTCAAACACCTGAGCTCAGAATTCAATTCAAAGGGCATGTTTAAACACAAATGGATGAAAAAAACACTGTTTCTTAAATATCCAACAGTTTAAGCCCTACTGCAGCTAGATGTTGGTCCAGGGTCAGTACAGAGTATATATATATATATATATATATATATATATATATATATATATATATATATATATATATATATATATATATATATATATATATATATATATATATATATATATATATATATATATATATGCTTCTTCTTCTACTGCTTGTTCCTGTGCAGATGCAGATGGATCCTCACAGCTGTTAGAATATCAAACTCATCTGATTCTGAATAATTCACACAAAGCCGCTTGAACCTTCAGGAGGAGTTATCACTGGAGTTTCCAGTTGAAGGAGTCACATGGTGGAGTTTGACCACCAGAATCCACATCACCCAGGTGGCATCAGCTGAACTTGACCTGGGTGAATCCTCAGACCCATCAGCTGGTGCTCCTCCAGGTGGGGGTTACAACTCTCTACAGGTTACAACTGTCAGCGGATGCAAAGAGATGGTTCCGTGGTTCCATTTGAACCAGTCCAGAAACCTTCATCTGGTCTGAGTCCTGATCCGCTACAGACTGAGTCCTGATCCGCCACAGAGTCCTGATCCCCTACAGACAGATCCAGGTCAGTTTGTGGACGCGTTCTCACCTGTTTCCTGTACAAACACACATTCTAACTGTACATCCGTGGGTCTACATGGAGGTGTTTAGGAGGACGAGGTGACGTTGGACGATACCACCGTCGTCTCCTTGGGTGAATACTCTGCCTCCTCCTTGTTGGGATGGGAGGAGTTATCAGACTTGCTGCGGCTGAACTCTGCCCCCATGATGGGCCCTGAAAACTTGGCTGAAGGCCGGATGCAGGCGGTGCAGCACAGCAGCGTCTTGAGGAAAGCACGACGCATCTCGTTGCTGGTCAGTGTGTAGATGAGTGGGTTCATGGCTGAGTTGAGGACAGCTAGGGCCAGGAACCACTCAGCCTTGTAGAGGATAGGGCAGGCCAGTGTCTCGCAGGCCACGTCAAGCAGCAGGAGGACGAAAAGTGGCGCCCAGCATGCGATGAAGCAGCTCAACACAATAAT